>VYZR01026038.1:59422-78283 GCA_013400675.1 Oxylabes madagascariensis
TGCACATGCATGGAAATGCCGTGCAAGGAGTGCAGGCACCAAGTGCCCTGGTGTGCAGGGCAGCTAATTGGTGCTCTCTGAGTTTTAATCCCACCTTCACCAGTTCTCTACACGGTGATCTCACTAATTCTGTTTATTCTCCTCCCCTTTGTGTCACTTCCCTGTTGAGGCTGGGAAGTCTTCATGCAGGGACTGTCCTTCCATGTGTGAATGCCCAGTGCCCAGCATGGGAGGCCTTACCCAGAGATAATTTAGCAGCTACTGAGCAAGCTGCTGCCTGAAGACATTTGAGGATCAGCCTTCAATGAGATTTTGGAGCAGAAGCAGGACCTGTGCTCTTAGTGATGTTAAGGATCCTTAGAGCAAAACAGGGAAGAAAAAGGTCTCATACTTTGTAAAAGTCCTGCCTCTGGCACAGCAGAGGTTTAGCCCCTGTTAAGAAAAGAGGTGCTAGTGTGACACCCAGGCATCCTCGTGGTGCTTTGGGCTATGCTGGTCATAAAGGACCCTCTGACTGCATGCAGTGCTGTCATGCTTGCAAAAAGGTGCATGCATGCCCGGCTGCAAAGTCAAGGAATTGCCAGAAAGCTCAACAGCCCCCTGAGGGACAAAGCCTTGCCTTACTCAAGCAGTCATGACAACTGCATGCTGGGGCAGAGGTGCACCTCGGGGCAAAGCCGTCATATTTCTTGTGCTTCAAGAGCATACCTTTGCACTGTCACTGCTAAACAGTGACTCCCTGCGTTGTAGTCCCTTTGGGGCCGGATGTTGGGGTGCTTCTGGTGGTCGATGGGGGCAGACTGTCTTTCACAGTTCATGTACGTCCCAGGAAGGGATGGTAGAAGTGGCATGGTGTCTAACAGAGCTCTGTGGGAAGGGGTGCTGGAATGCAGCATGTATCAAATTCTCATAATTGTGGTGGTAGCTTGAACAGTAGGAGACAGACTTGGACCATAAAGCTGGCAGCCTGAATAACCAAGAGGCACAGGATGGCAAGGAATGTGGAACCATGGAGGGGAAACGTGACTTTCCAAGGTTACACGGTGGGGTGGTGGGATAGCCAAGAAGAGTGGCCTGACTCCTAGGCCACTATCTTAGCAACATGACCGCGTTCCCCTCAGTAATAGGAGCCACACTGAACCTTTGCCAAGAACCATCTTTGCCCTGCTTTGAATGGTCACCATTTTTGAGGGGTTTTGTGGGGGAAAAGGAGTTGAACAGTAAATAAACCTATTCTTTTCTACTTCTGGAGGTATTAAAAGCAGTAGTGTTGGAAACCACCAGCATTTTTGGTTTTCTTCATTGCTCCAAACCTTCTGGGAGGCAGAAAACCTTCACCTCTGCTGGTGTTTCTTCTAAGGCTGCTGTCTTTGCTTTGAAGCATCCCAGTTGCTGGGTGCTTCTACAAGACATCATTTTGCTTTTTGGTTTGCTTACTAGACTCAGTGGTGGAAAACAGGACCATAACAAACCTGGCTCCTCACCAGTTTAAAAAGTTGCTTTATAAGTCAAGGCCCTCCAATATGCAGCAGTCAGTAGTCTCCACCCATCCACCCACCCATCCGATTTTACTGACTTGATAATACACAGCAACGACCTCTACCTTGAAAATAAAGCATCAGACCCTCAACTACTTTTACATGAAAATAAATATATTGGTATGGAGTTTGTGGATGTTAGGGACACTGGTCCAGGCTCTGAACAACAGAGCCCATTTAATTTCAAGAGCTGAATCTCCACAAAAAGTTCACAATAAAGCCCCAAACTAGGTGCAATAAACCTAACACCAGCCAAGTTTGCAAACCCAAGCTGAATTGCAGGGAAGCCCAGGGCCAGGTTTCCAGTCAGCTTTGAAGCCACAGTTTTAAAGAGGTTCCTGATCAGGATTTTGATCTTCTCACAGGCTGTGCTTCAAGCGATTTCCACCAGCCAGGATTTGAGCTCACTGCTGCCAAATCCCAAACCTGCTTAGGATGGAGCCATGGCAGTGTCAGAGGCGAGTTTTAGCCATTCCTTGCACGCAGTTCGGTGTAGGACTGGTACCCCGGGGAAGGTGCTCTCAGTCCAGCCAGCAGCGTGGGCAGGGCTGAGTGGCAGGCAGCTTCCCCTATAGATTGTAATGGTTTCATTTTCACCGGGTTTCAGCACTTGGCATTTTGGGCTGAATTTCATGCCAAGTTTTAAAATCCTAGAGGCCCACAGGCCTTGTGGACATGCAAAACCACCAATGTAATGAAAATTGGTTTAAAATTGATTTAGTTAAAAAGAAAAAGAAAAAAAATAATTCAAGCCACCATGTGGAAACATTTAGAAGAGTCAGTTATGAAGTTTAACCAAATGGAAGTAAATGCCTTTGAATGTGTCCATACAAAGCACTGGCACTGGAGAAAGGAAATCTATTTACCATGAATTTTAATTAAACCAGTTGAGCTCTTTTTTAATAAGCAGTATTGAATAAAATTTAGCAAAATACCAATACCCCTTCTAAGACTTGCAGAAATGCATCAGTCTCACAGTCACCTTTGTAAACTTTGTCAGACACTTAACATAACATAATTTTTTAGGGGGGTGCATTGGTATTTGAGTCCAGGTCCCTGAATATATTCACTAAAATGCCCCAGCACCACTGATTTCTAAGAGGATCTAATGCCTTTGAGGATCTTGACTTGCAAACCTTATGCTGGTTAATTTGAGGAGAAATTTCTGGAAATCTTGGTCAGCTGAAAAACTGTGACTGGACTGTAGGATCCTAAATGACTTCAGTCCACTAGCAATTTATTCTATCTTTAAGGTTTTGAGGCTATGAAGGACCATAATCAAAACACATAGGACAGGGGAGATGCGCTGTAATCTCAAGGTTTCCAGCCTCTCATGGGCTTGTGGAAATCATCTCCAGGCTTGGCACTTAGTGGTCCTCACTTGATGTCAAATTTGTTCGGTCAAGGCATAAGGCTGAATGAATACCTTTATTTTGGGTTGTTTCTGTGCAGATTGGGTGATTTCCCATTGAATAAAGAGCACTGAGCAGTTGCTGTACTGGGTTTCAACATGGCACAGAGCCAGCTTCAAGTTTCCAGGTAGGTTGTCCTGACAGCGGCATGGAAGAGATTTGTGGCTGATGTTGCTGAGCTCTCATAGAAATGCCAGTGGCCTTTGTCCCACAGTTGTTTTGTTCTGTGTATTGTGGTTTCTTCTTGGTGTTTTTTCCCCTTGCTGTGGTTGTCTTGCAAACCCTACCTGCCGTACCACAAGCGCAGG
This sequence comes from Oxylabes madagascariensis, assembly GCA_013400675.1. Classification (NCBI taxonomy): domain Eukaryota; kingdom Metazoa; phylum Chordata; class Aves; order Passeriformes; family Timaliidae; genus Oxylabes; species Oxylabes madagascariensis. The sequence continues at coordinate 62,681 of VYZR01026038.1, forward strand.
ACACTTCTGCTGCCCGTCTTTCCCTTCAGCGTCTGCCCATGTGCATGACTCTGCACATAAACACAGCAGTCTCAGAAGGGATGTGATCAAAAGGTTTTAGAAGGACTCTGCATGTTATGAAATGTTTTGAGGCTCAGAGCCCAAAGAGGGAACTCCATCACGAATTCCCCATGTATAACTAATTTGGGAAAAGGGATAAAAATGGGACAGAGCCTCTTACTTTTTCTCCCCCCTCCTCGATGGCCCCTTTCAGAAAATTAGGGGGCCCCTCTCCAAGGAGAAACTGTTGAAAATTGCACACTGCTTTCCCTTCCCCTTCCTCCTGAACATAGCCAGAACAGCAATATACATTTCTGAGGTTTGGCAGCAGCATCTGAAAGCATGATATTTTGCCAGAGAGGACTGGCTGATGGGGGCCAAAGTGCATGTGGGTTGGGGGACACTTGGGGAAGAGATGGGAAGGCACCTGTACCCTTTCTTCCTGCCACTGCTATTACAGATCTTGTTCCCACCATTTACCAGTTGGTACCTGATGATCATGTTTATTCTCTGCATTGTATCACTGGCTGCTGGAATGAGACCCATCAGGCGAGATTTGTGCCTGAACTTCAGTTTCATAACAAAAGCAGAGACAGTTGTTCTTGCGACAGACCTCTCTTGGACTGAACAAAAACATGTACGACCCATGTGCGGTCCATACAGCTGAGAAATATGTTAGCTAAGCTAGTCCAGAGCTAGTGATGGTCCTGTTTTATGTTAAGCTTTCCTCTGCTGCAACATCACTGCCTTCCTCCTCCCAGCCCCATCTCCATCCTGCCTGATGCAGCACCAGCCCCAGCAGCTTGCTGAGAGCCCTCTTGGTCTGCTTTGGTTCTGGTTGCTGTGATGTCTAGACTGGTATCTGGTGCTGCTGCACACACACATGTTTTTAGCATCATGCTGAAGTCTAATGATGTCATCTCTTATGGCTCAGAGGAAGAAATTTCCATTTCATTTCAGAATTTTTATGGAAAGATTTGAAAAGTTTGGAAGGGGAGTGTGTGGAAATTTTGATGCCCAATGAATCTGAAACTCAACGTGTTTTCATGGCTCACAAGCTGAAAAGCCCTTCCTGCACTTCCTCCTCTGCACCTTTCTTTTCTTTAAAAGGAAAAGGGAGAGGAAAAACTGAGAGGACAATGAAAGAATTTCTCTCCCCTTCTGAACAGCGCTGAAACACCATAAATGAAACTTTCTCTGAGCATTTTGTTAGCTTTAAAAAAAGAGGGTTATTTAGTTAGAAAGAAGTCTTTATTTGACTAAAAGTCCAGACTATTTCCAATTATTGATAGTAATTTATGGGCACAAATCTGTCTTTTGTTGTGCATGTTTGATATGGAGGTTCTAGGGCATGCCCAAAGCCCACGCAGCAGCAAGGCGAGCTTACAAATGTTTCCTTATTGTCTGTCATCATAATTAAGAGAATAAATATGTACATTAAGCTTGTCACCTTTCTCAGCTTGGGATGGGAGGAGGCATTCATACTCCAGTGATCTACTGTCCTGTGGTTAAACTCTGCTAAACTTCCTCTGCCAGTCCACAGCAGAAGGGTAGATGGAGCTATTTCTGCTGCCCCCAAAGTTCAAGCCCCCATCAGAGGAGCTGCAGCCATCAGCGTGGGAGAGGAGAGAGGGGCTGCTGTTATTCATGTTTTAACGGGGCTGGGTTCCACTCTGGCAGACGGGAGAGACTGAAGTCTGAAAGCCGTGGGCTGATAAGTGGTTTTTGAGAGATAAGATATGAAAGACTCTGTAATTCTGGAAGAGAGTGTTGAGTAGTTTATATGTGTAAGTCCAGATGTTCAGTAGAAGGAACTGTTCCAACCCTTCAGCTGAGAATGTCGGCTTGCACGTGTATGGTCTGATGTGCTCATGGCAATGGCCAAGCAATGTGGTCCCCAGGAGCAGCAAATGGAGCACTGAGTTCCCTGTGGAACTCGGGGAAAACACAGGGTTAATGCTCAGGTAGTGTCCCATTTCCATTTTGCTTTGACAGATGCATTTCACTGAGAAGATGAGGATGCTTTCTGATCACAGGAGCTGCACACCTCTTGGTCTCAGGGGCTGCCTTGCTGCCTTGTTTGCAAATACAGTAATTTACTACTGGCCCATTAAATGCTACCCACACGTGGTTGGTGTGGATGCCTACGTCTTCCAGAACACAGAGAGGCTCAGTTATAGACTCCCTGACTTCTCCCCGGAGTAATGAGCCAGGTATAAAGTAGCTCTCCACTCACATCTGATGGAGCTAAGGTGACAGTGGCCACTGCAAGGCAGGAAGAGGGTTTCTCCCTGCCTCTAGTGTCAGGCTTTGGAGCACAGTTCTGGTGTTTGGGTATATAACCTGCTTACCAGCAAAGCTGTGTGAGTATACCTCTTCCAGAAAGTGCTTTTCTTGCAGAGGGAAGGCTTGTGTCCAGAGCAGCTGGACCACTTAACTGCTCTTGAATGTGAATCATAGCTGAAGGAGGGCTGCCTTTGACTAGAAGCATATCTTATCAGCAGCCCATGTCTCAAACATGCAGTCACAGGGTAAAGGCTGTTTGAGTCAGAGAGAGGTTCGGGGCCAGGTTCCCAGGATCTGTCAATTGGGGATAGCTTCCCTAAAATGGATATAGCTGTATTGATTTAAATAGGGTGGGAATTTACCCCTGAATATTCTGCAAGTACGTGAACTGTCATTGGCCACGATTTTTCCAAGGAGGCACATCATTTTTTATCGTGAGCAAGATCATTGGAGACAGAAACAGATAAGCAGTTGGATTTTCCTTTGGGCAGTGATTTTTGGAATAGATGCATTGGTTCATCTGACATGGGCTTGCTTAGTTGGTGTTTGAATAGAAACAGAAAACATCCATACTTAATGAAGCCTCTTCAGAACCAAACTCCCATAATTTATCTATTTGTCTCTAAGAGGAAATTTTGTGGGGCCCTTGGACATTTTAATTAGTAAGCATCACTGGGTTTTTTATGTGTGCTCAAGGGCAGGTTATCAGTCACCTGGAGGATCTAAGTGAGGTGGTGGGGATCCCTCTCTTCTCTGCAGGGTTGGATATGCCCCAAGGAGGCCTTTCCAAGTTTTGTCTGCTGCTTGTATGCACAGCCTGCTGACTCTGCTGTCCCCACTGGTGGGATGGTCACCCTGACAGGGTATGTGGTGGGCAGTGGGGGGCGATGGCCTCTTGAGCATGCACTGTGTGTCAGACACTCACATGTCATGTAGTGGCTACTCTGTGCCTGTGGGGATGCCCTGCTGAGGGCCAAGCAAAGCATGGTAGGCTCATGTGGGAAAGATATGTGTCTGCAGGAGCTCAGGCAGGAATGGTTAAAACGGGGTGGGGAAAGACCCTTGGCCTGAGAATGACCTGGTTGCTGGCAGCATGAGCGGCTCATGGCGCTGTGTCATTGTGTCCCTGTACAGTGGTACTCCACCTACCTCCTAAATCCTCCCGGCCTGCCACAGGCCTTCAGGCACCACCAGCTGCTCCTGCAAGCTGCAGCCACAGAGAAGCATGACCACAGCACTCTTCTGTTCCACATTACAGCCCGGGATCCACCTCTGTTGCCATTAGCGTGCATTCCTCACTCTGATTCACAGTGGCATCTCTCTCTGCTTCTTATTCATTACCCAAACATCTTGGCGAGCAGCAGCCTGTTAGTGGCTTTGGTCACTTGGCACAGGCATTGGAATCTCATGGTAAACCCAGAGACACTTTATGGAGGTGTAATATCTTGGTTTTGGTTCCCATCGCATTTTTGTAGCACAGAGGCCAAAAACACATCAAAGAAGCAAGTTTGGCAACGAGCACCAACCCTAAATTCATTACACTCCAATTAGGCTGTTAAGAAGAGATAAAAGAAGCAGCAAAACTGAATGTCCTCCTCAATTTCTGTTTGCTGAGGTTACTTCTCTCTTTTGTGGTCTGGGTCCCTGGGCATCTTAGTCCACCAGCACCAGTGGTGGTGTGTGCTTAGGGACAGCTGAGGCATCCTTCTCATTAAAGCCATGATTGGATCAAAGTGCTTTAGACAGTCCCTGAGGAAGAGCGAAAGGTTTTTCTTTGTGTGCCTCCCTTCGGGACGAACAGCTTTTTCACTATTTCACCTCATTGTCCTGGTCCCCTCCTTCTCTCTGCAGTTTGTGATGGATGCGGATTCCTTGCTGCAAAGGGTGCAGGCCAAGACTTTGGGCAGCTGAGGCAATGGGCGTTGTCTCTTGCAGCATCCTTTGCTTGGATGGAGTGTCTACAGCTGTCCCTTGGTCAGGGTCATTCCTCTGAGGACAGGAACAAAGCAACAATTTCTAAGATATGGACGTCAAGAAAGAAAATCAGTAGCTTGCTTGCAGCTTGGGGATTTGGGTGATGAAATATTGCATTCCAGTATCCCCTCTCAATGGGTTATTAGATTGGCAGATCTCTTTAAATTGTGTACTGCTGCTTCCCATGCCACCAAGTACAGAACAACCAGGGCTTGAGTGGCAACAGCATCCATGGCAAAGGCTGCCCTTGCTGTCAGCTCCTGGCAGAAGTAGTTGCAAATAAAGTAATCTTTTTTATATTTACCAACATTTTATTTATGATCTAGATGCCTAAATAATGGTAAAGTCTTCTAGAGAGAATCAAAAAAGTTCCACAATCTAACAAAATTGCATCTTTTTATAAACATTGATTTTTGCTGTTGAAAGTAGTGGCACTTTTCCCCCACATCTTGAAATGTGAAAACTTCCTTTAGTCAGACAGAAAAATAAGAATTTCCAAAAACATTCAAGAGTGATTTGTTCAGTTCAGAAAACCTGATAAAACCTGTGAAAATTTCTTGACAGCTTTATGGATAACACTGACTCTATCCTCAAATGGATCTGGCTTTGATGAATAGAGAATATTTCCATTTGTTAATGTGAGCTAAAAGTGCCTGAAGTGGAAAACATCACAGTAGGGCCATGGTCTCTCAGTGGGACCGTCTGGGATGTCCAGAACTTGACTAGGACAGGGAGGTAAGGTCATCAGTGGTCCTCAAGAAACTCCTGCATGTAAATGATGCATCCAGATAAGTCTCTCTTAAATAGAGGATGTGACTGTGCCTCAGGTCCCTGACTTTTCTTCAGGGCACAAACCATCTTCTCCTACACATGTCCTAGTGGTCATGGGAAGGAAACCTGTGCACGTGGGTTAGTCTTCAACCACATCCTCTCTCCTGGATGTCTTTGATGGCAATGACCTCAGGCAACAGCATGGCATGAGTCTGCCATGCAGTTTAGATCTGGCCTCAATACACCCATCTCTGAGTCCAGGGACAGTCTGTTCTTTCTGAACACTGTGTGACAAAAAGGTGACAGATCCACTGCACGAAACAGGTTGGGTAACAGTTTCCTTAATGGCTGGGACAACTGTCAGTTTGTCAGATCTCATTAAACAAAGGAAATGAACAATTCTTCTCTCCTCTTTCTCATCCCTTTCTTTACTGTAGCCTTGATGACAAAAGCTGGCTTTGTCTTCACTGGGAGAAAATGGGGTGGCACATGCTAATCTTGTGCTAAGTAACAGGTAAAACCAAACTAAAGCTGTAATTCCAGAGAAGTCACAGGAATTGTAGTTTTTGCTTCATTTTCCAGATCAAAAAAATGCCGTCTTTGGGCTGGCCTGTTAGCTCATCTGAAAATGTCTAAATCATCCTGTCTTTCCGAGGCATTTACTTGGTCTCAACCACACTATTTTGTTTTCATTAATCTTCACTGATGCTCTTTATTCCCACTAAAGATCAGTGTCTATTGTCCTGGCTGGAGACCACAGACAGAGGGAGCACAGATGCCAGCAGGCATGCAGGTGATCCTTCTCCCTGCAGACACAACCAGCTCTTTCCTCTGCACCACAGGAGGTTTGTAGAGAACTCTGGGTTAGGCCCTGGTCACCAAGAAGTGGGGAAACCTGTGCCCCCAAATAATAGACAGCAGTTGATGTCTTGCTGGGAGCCAGCATCAGCAGTTTCCTCTTAGCTGTCTGACAAGGGAGGAAAAGGCTGCAGGAAGCCAAGAAGTCTCAAAAGATCCCTCAGCACAGCTCAAAAGGGATTTCCTAAGCTCACTGCAAAGCCACAGGGGAGGACAACCGTTCAGATGCTTTTGATTCAGCACACTGTGGTCCAAATCCCACTCCCTACATGTGCTTTTTCCAGAGGAGCACTGAGCTTCTCCACATTCTGTGGAGCCTACCCGGCCAGGACTGGCCTCTGTGGTAGCATCAAAGCTGGAGGAAAGGGGCTTTGGGGCATCTTTCTCCTCACTGAGGAGGGAGCAGGGTTCAGTAATGGGACTGAACACTCCCTTGGGTGGCTTGTGGTATGGCAAGTATCTCAGGTAGGATGGGACCTGCTGACCAGCTGATAAAGGGGAGAGGAGGGAGAAAACTTACTTTTCCTCTTTGTGCCTAGGGCCACATGATGAGCTACTATCCAAATGCACACTTTTCTCCCTCATGCCCTGATCTTTGCTGGGCAGGGAAAGGACAACTGCTGTGAACAGGCACCAGAATATGTTCTGGGTGGATGGGGGCCCTGGACCCTCCTGTGGGCAGGGACATTTCCCCATCATTCAATTTATTTCTGGCTCTCTGCAAGTCTGCAAGACATGGAAAGAACTTCTCTCTTCCACCCCATGATCTTTTTGTCTTTGAAGCTTTCAGCTTTGTTGTTGTTGTTGTTTGTAAAACTGGTCTCTGAAGGATCTCTCCTCCACATTCACACACAGGATCAACAAAGACTTCCAGAAGAAATTTTGAGTTTGGCTGGAAATAGCATTCAAAACGTCTCCCTGTGGAGGAAGATGAAAAGATTCCTACAGAAGGTTTTCACCTCTTCTGCCAGGAACTGTAGTTCTTTGGATTCACTTGAGTGACCCATCAACTTCCCGTACTCCCTGCTCAATCTGTGTCACTGTTTTCCAGCTAACAGGCGTCCAATGCTCCAAGAAGGAGTTGTCAGCTGGGTTCCAGCAATGTCAGGAACTAAGGACAACCCCTTATTGGTAAGGCATTTCGAAATCTGTGCCTCACATGTTGATATTCAGAAGCTTCCTGGTAGGCCCCTGAGGCAGCTCTTCTTCCCCTGCACTCGCCTTGGCGTAGCTGTGCCCACAGTTGGGGAAAGAGGTACCAGGGCATCTCCTGCCCTGCCAGCAGCAGCCAGTTTTAGCCTCAGCAATGAAATCATTGGGCAGGTGGAAGCCTCGCTTCTTCTCATTCGTAATATCTATGCTAGAATATTTCATTAATGAAATCACTGATGTTTATTACCTACTAAATGATCTCTCTCTCCAACAATCTCTGAGGGTTATTACCACAAAGGCTTGCACAACAGATGTTAAAAGCCATCACTTTAAATCAACATATACTTTTATTAAAAACAAAACCGAATGGTTTTTTTTTTTTTCTAATCCCTGCATTCCAGTCACTAAAGCTGAGATAATCTTCTGGAGAAGCTAATGGATATTGTTAATATCTGGATTGAATTTATAAAGAGCGAGGAGAGAACAAACAGGAGAGCAGAGACAACCTTCAGGAGCAGCAGCAATGGAGACAATCTGTTGTGCTTTGCTAGCAGAGCTTTATTTGTGCCAGCCATTTCACCATTCAGGATGATGCACAAGATGAAGTTGGATATTTGTAATTATGCCTTGCAATCTTTTTTTCCTGACTCAGGATCCCAGATTTAAGGAGTTAAGCAACTGTAATGTCAAGAGTATGTATTTGTTGTCAGCCATTTTTCATTCCTTGTGGTTTGCTACAGAAATCTAGACAGGCTGTTGTTTGTGGTCACTTTAATGCAATTTGAAACTTTTGTAAAGGTGACTAAAGGTCTGACATCTTCAGTCAAAGTTTATTTTTTCCCCCTGCTCATGAATGGAGCCAAGTCCGAGCAAGAACAGCCTAGGTTCAAATCTTTCTAATGTACTGGTGCCTGCTGAGGATGAAGGATATGCTTAACTGCAGGAGTGATGCAAGGAGCAGATGAAAAGCTTTGGATCCTGATTGCGTTGAGTGGATGTTGTCACTAGTGAGCTCTAAAAAACCAGCCATTCCTCATGAAATTGAAACAACTGCACTTTACAGTGCCAGTGGTGGTGCATAATCCATGCTAATGTGAATGGTGATACAAGATAAGCAGGGCAACATGAATGATGGTCCAGGTGTGGCCTTGCTTTCCAATTGCCCCAAAAGGAGGTTTCCAGTTCAGACTTATTTATGTAGGGGACTTTTCTCAAAGATCTCCTGTGAATAGACATGTTTCCAGTTGATCTAAACTCAGAAATCAATTCTAGCATGTAGACTTCAGTGGAAAATTTTGTAATAAAACACATCTTGTGACATTTCATCAGGTACTAGAGAAGAACTTTCTCCAAGAGACTGTTTCCCTGGTGCTTTTTTTTCCTCACTTTGGGTAATTTTGTTTTAAGACCTGCCGTGAGTCATGTCCATCATAGTGGATTAGGAATGGTGCCTTTGGCATGTTTCGGAGTACTTGGTTTGGAAATAACGTTATGGTTTCTGCAAACAGTGTAAACTGAAGATGTGCAGAGCACTCATTCCTAGAGCTTCAGAGTGCCCCAAGGGATGGCAGGGCTGGCAAACATGCCTCCCTGATTTCAAAACAGAGGGGAGGCAATCTAAACCCAGGGTGCTCTTCCCACCACTCTATCCATCTGTAATCATCGCCCAGTCTGACTGCTCACCATTTGTCATAGCCATCCAGTCTGCCTCTCAAGGACCTCCTTCATTGTCTTCACCTTTCTTAGATTAAATAATAAGTGGCAAACACTGTTTTTCTCTTTTTGTCTTCTTTTCTTTTCTTTTTTTTTTTTTTTACCCCCTCTCGCTTCTCCATTCCTTAGCACTGCAGAGCCTGATGTCACTCTCTCAACAGATATGTGGGAGGTTCGCGCTGGGATTTTCCTCCCTGGGATAACGCACAGTGTTTACTGTCTGTTGGCTTTCCGGTGGTCTCCCGGCCTCCAGCAATGGGAGTCACGAGGTCCTTTCCCCCCCGTCCCATGGTCTGTGGTATCTCTTGTTTTCCGAGCGCTGGAATCTTTGTCCCCGTTACGTAGCCCCAAACCTGACCTTGTCGGAGACCACACACGGGTGTCTCTGGATGAGAGGGGAATGTATGGAATGTTTTTCAATGAGCAGTTTATGAAAATCCTTTCCTATATGTTTCAGAAATTCTTTAAGTTAAAGAGGACAAACATTTCTCCAAGGAAACTAGAGTTCGCAGGAGCTCAAATGCAGGCACTTGTTTTTAAAAACATTCTTTATTAAGAAGGGGGGAAAAAGGAGGGGGTGAAAGAGAAAAGAGAAAATGTAAACAAGAAAGCCTAATTCCCCGCTCTGTAATGCACAGGCAGGAATAACAGCACAGTGGGGCTGCACTCCTCTGAGGCCTGAGAGCAGGCTGTGTCCTCCCGCCAAGTGATAGAGCTGAACTGACCCAGTGTGTGCTGTAGAGTGCAAGGGGTGAGAACCACAGAGCCTCATCCTGACCCCCAATATGTGGGGAAAGAGGAAACAGGCCACTGCTGATTGTGGAGATGCCCAAGACAGGAAAAGGCAATGCTGAGGACAAGGGGATGCCTTAAATCCAAAAGACTCTCTTGAAGAGAAAGCATATGGCTTTTAGGCATGTTTTCCTCAGAGTGTTTTATATATTCACACATTGAAAATAGCAAAATCAGGTATTTATACAAAACTTGACAGAGGAAACCAGGGCCAAGATCTATGGGGTTTTTTGCATGCAACTGAAGTGCAGGGGGAAGAAGAGGGAGGGCTCTGGCCAGGGCACCCTCTGCAGTGCAGGGCTGAGTCCTCACGAGCTGGGAGAAACCAGCTCTGCCTTGGGTGTGTGCTCCAAGCACTGAGCTATTGTATGATAAGGTGGTACCACCTCTTCCTCTGTTTGTGTTTTGAAAGAAAGTGGAGTTGCCGTTGCATGTTTGAAGGTCCCGGGCTTTGGTAGCCATGCTCCAGGAGATCCTGGGGAGGTATGGATGAAGGTGAAGAGGGGAGGTGGTCATGGAACTGCATGTCAAAGCTGAGGTGCTTTCAGGCATTCTCCAAAGCAGAATTACTAATTTTGAAAACTCAGTGGTTTCCAGGGACTGAGGAGGACCTTTGTCTGGGCCTCGCATACCTCAGTCCCACTTTAAGTACCTAGGTCCCTTTTTGGATCTGGGCCTAATCTGCTAATTCAAATCCAGCTTGCATGCGTCAGAACTGTAAGCCAATATAGAGTTGGCAGGAAATGGCTTTCCTATCCTGTGAACATTTTCAGGATTTTTTTTTTAACCGAACCTGGGTTTAAAACTTGGGCCAACATCCAGAATTTTGAAAATTTTTGCAGAATGAAAACCCAAGTTCTGAATCCTTTTCCGCTAACATCAGCTAAAACATTTGATTTCAATATTGACTTCTGCTTTGTGTTTTATTCTTTTATTACCAGTGGTTTAATTTTAAAAACAAAAGTGGAATTTAAAACTGGAGGTAGTTGGTTGAACTCTCTTGCCCCATCAAAAGTCTTGGGTTTGACGGATTGGCATATTCTGATCTGAAAAGCACTTCATCAGAAGCAACTGTAGGCCGATGAGCTGCAGCTGTTGGCATCTGATGGCAGCGGTCTGTAATAAATGAGTATACACATAACAGCTGGTGTGCACTGGCTATCTCAGCACAGACACCATCTCATAGACACAGGAGATGATTTTCCTTCTTATGAGGCATGGTTTCTTACCTCCTGGTTAAGGAACAAGTGCTGTGACTTGTAGTATCACTGTATGGATCATGGTGTGATGGACAAGGTTTGGATCTGGGACATTTCACCACTGTAGGCCATTTACACAACAGATCCATAGCAGTATCTTTTAACAGTTTGCAGTATGGCTAGGACTTCTCTTGCTGTATATAAATTTGGATTTTACTTTCTGTGCCTTCTTTTATGTTACCCTCTATGCCTGGCGCCAGTTCTTCCCCCTTGGTTCTGATCCAAAGACCATTGGAATCAACCTAAGTCCTTCCAGCAGCCTCAGTGGGCTTTGGAGCAAATCCTTTGCATGCTAAAGAACCTTCATCTCACCTTTCAGAATCGCAGAACATTCCGAGTTGGAAGGAACCCACAAGGATCATTGAGTCCAACTCTTAAGTGAATGGCCCATATGGGGATCGAACCTACAACCTTGGCATTATTAACGCCATGCTCTCACCAACCGAGCTAATCTCAGGCATTTCCTGGAAAATACACTTCTTTCACAAAGCTTTTAAGCACAGCTGATCCCATGTAACTTTTGCAGTACTTTGCAATAGACTTTCATACAGTAAACTGTATGTGGGTCAACTGAAGGAAAACCAGGATTCACTGATCAGGGTTGCTCTGTGTTTCCTCTGTCAGAGCACACAAGCAAGAAAATAGGTTGTTTATTAGTACTGAGTTTGAAAGTGTGATGAGTGCCATCTAGGAACATGTCTTGTGTCATAACTCTGTGACTGTCATATAATATTCTTGAAGAGATTTGCAGTTTCTTTCCCCATAATTATGAGAGACTTTTGGAACTAGAGTATGGAAATGTAATGAAAATGTGTGGGTGTGGGATGGCTCACTTGAGTGTCTTCTTGATTCCAGAGGCCAATAAATTAGAAATATATAGCAGTTTATGAAATCCTGTGTGCAGTGAAAGCCAGAGGGGTGTCAGATCTGTAGTCTTCCATCGTACCAGGTGTTGTCTTTCTTTGGAGGGCAGTGAATGCTGCTAGCTTGTCATACAGCAGTTCTTACCTGTCCCTGTATGACACTGTGCAAACAGACCCGTTCAGGCTGTGCTGACAGAGTTTTCCACCATGTCTTCTCCATTATTCTCCACCCTTGTCTGTTCTTAATCCCACAGACACTCACTGTGTGTGCCATTTTTTCCCCCCTCTCCTGCTCCCTATCCCTTCTGTCTCCATAATAAGTGCTAGTCTTACAATGACATTTACTGATCCAGAACTGCCTTTTGGGTAGTACAGATGACATGCAAACACAAAATAATTGTCCTTGCCCTGAAAAAAACTAGAAAGCTGGAGAAGATGCATCAGATTCAGAAAGGTGCTTGGTCAGGGCTGAATGACAGGTTGAAGAGAGAAGCCAAACCCAGTGATATGGTCACCTTGTCTCTTCTTAGTCCCCTTCTTTTACTGTTACCCAAGTGATGGTTCACCTTTACCATGGTCAATAAAAATATGAATCTAAAGGATTCTTACGTCTGGGGCCAGTCCCTTGCACTTTCATGGTGTGTTTGAGCAGACATATTAAGCTGATGTTCTTACCCTGAGTTCTTACCCTTGATGTTCTTACCCTGGTGATCTCCTCAGGTGAACCACAGACACTGGCATGGGGAGCAGNAAAGGGGAACCAAAAATGGGGAAGAAACCAGAAAAAAATGGGCAAGAGAGTAGGGGCTGGAGAGGATATGAAGAGAAATCAGAGCTACTGGGAAAAAACCCACAATATACTGATGTCACAGAATAACATCATTGAGGGTGACAGAAATCTTTGTTCTCACTGAACTCCCACCGTACAAAAGTTAAGGTTGTGGACGTTGCAAGAGCAGGAAAGGCAATTGAGAAAGCCCTGTCCAGACCTGCCTCTCCTCTCCAACCTAATTTGCTTTCAGATCTAGCCAGTTCTATCGTCAGTACACCCTATGTATGTCGCTGCAGGGGGTTCTTTGCTGTACAATGAAGTTGTGAACCTGAAGAACAGTGACTTCCATCCAGTTGTCTCTGCAGTTTTCCAAGCCAAAAAAGAACAAACAGAATGAGACCATCAGCCTATCTAAGAGTAGTGAACACAACTTCACTTTTAAAGCCATCTGTCAAACAGCTGGCTTCAGAAGGAAAGTTTACCAAGCAGGAGTGTGGAGGAACTCATGATTATTGTTTTGTTTTTTCCTTTCCTTTCATCTGGCTAGGATTAAGCATTTTGTTTTTCTCTTCTACATGCATCAACATGCCACCATGGGACTATATTACTTCATACACAGATGAACCAAAGTAAGAGAAAAGAGTTACCAGTGCTCATATGGAACATCAGCTGGGTTGAGGTAGAAACTGCTCAGGGCTGAAGCAGAGGCGTGAGAAGCACAGCATTGTCTCCTAGGCAGGGGAGTGAAGTCAGCAGCTTTCTCTGCATGCTGGGGGAGAATGTGAAATTTCAGGTCTTTCCAGAAGCACGAGGGTGAATTTAGAGAAGTGTTAGAGAATACGGAAGGGAAATTTTGCTGGCTGATTCAAGGTTGGCTTATTAAAAAATCATGGGAATCAGGGCTAGAAAAGAAAACATGTTCTGTTAAGTCATTCTATCCGGTCCCTGCAACCAACCAGTGTACACTTCCTCCCATGGGCTTTCCAGGCAAGGTTAACCCTTAGAGAATAACGAATGATCATTGCTGAAGTACAAAAGGAAATTGGCTTCTGGATTTCTTCCCCCTCACTCCCCTGGAAAACTATCCTTTCCTCTTTCTGATTCACATCTCCTCTGTCCTTCCTACCCTGCTGAGACCCCTCAGACAGATATCTTCTCCCAACTCAAAAAAAAAGGTCAAGAAAGACTGGTATCAGAAAAAACAAAGATTTGGGAGGTGACTTAAAAGATGGATGGTCAGAGAAGTTCTTAATCCCTTAAGAGAGATGTTTCTTTCTTCTCCTACTCTAAAGAAAGCTCCTTCCTGCCCCCCTACCTGCCTTTGCAAACACTTAGCAAAGAGGATGATTTACCAGTTGTTATCTAACTTGGAGCTGTCGGTTTCCTGAGGACGAAGGCCNCCCTTCAATCAGAATTGTAGGAATCTGTTGAGGAGGAGGAGGTCAAGGAAAGATGTGGAAAAAGATAGTTCAGAGTTTCCGTAAGAAACAGAGCTGCTAGGAGGACTTTTAGGAATGGGAGGAGGCTATGAAGAGGGTAAGGAGCCTGACCAACTTCATGGAAGTAATGGAAAGGGCAGAGAACAGAGACTGACACTGTCTGGGACTTTGCTGAGTTTAAGTTCCAAGACCAAAGCAGAACATCCTGGAATTATTGAAATGAATTATAGTAACTNCAGAAGGAAAGTTTACCAAGCAGGAGTGTGGAGGAACTCATGATTATTGTTTTGTTTTTTCCTTTCCTTTCATCTGGCTAGGATTAAGCATTTTGTTTTTCTCTTCTACATGCATCAACATGCCACCATGGGACTATATTACTTCATACACAGATGAACCAAAGTAAGAGAAAAGAGTTACCAGTGCTCATATGGAACATCAGCTGGGTTGAGGTAGAAACTGCTCAGGGCTGAAGCAGAGGCGTGAGAAGCACAGCATTGTCTCCTAGGCAGGGGAGTGAAGTCAGCAGCTTTCTCTGCATGCTGGGGGAGAATGTGAAATTTCAGGTCTTTCCAGAAGCACGAGGGTGAATTTAGAGAAGTGTTAGAGAATACGGAAGGGAAATTTTGCTGGCTGATTCAAGGTTGGCTTATTACAAAATCATGGGAATCAGGGCTAGAAAAGAAAACATGTTCTGTTAAGTCATTCTATCCGGTCCCTGCAACCAACCAGTGTACACTTCCTCCCATGGGCTTTCCAGGCAAGGTTAACCCTTAGAGAATAACGAATGATCATTGCTGAAGTACAAAAGGAAATTGGCTTCTGGATTTCTTCCCCCTCACTCCCCTGGAAAACTATCCTTTCCTCTTTCTGATTCACATCTCCTCTGTCCTTCCTACCCTGCTGAGACCCCTCAGACAGATATCTTCTCCCAACTCAAAAAAAAAGGTCAAGAAAGACTGGTATCAGAAAAAACAAAGATTTGGGAGGTGACTTAAAAGATGGATGGTCAGAGAAGTTCTTAATCCCTTAAGAGAGATGTTTCTTTCTTCTCCTACTCTAAAGAAAGCTCCTTCCTGCCCCCCTACCTGCCTTTGCAAACACTTAGCAAAGAGGATGATTTACCAGTTGTTATCTAACTTGGAGCTGTCGGTTTCCTGAGGACGAAGGCCCAGTGCACAATACAACAACAAGGTCTTACATTTAACTGCAAAGTCCCTTGACACTGCAGCATTCCAGCACAGCAGGCTGGAAAATGTGTTGCAGCTCTGTATAAATTGAAGTGGGGGAAAGGGAAAAAAAGAAGAAGAGGAAGAAGAAACATAATGAATTAAATATGGAAATGAATAATACACTCAAGTACAATCTCCTCTGTGTCACCCTGGTATTCAATTCCATTTATTTTATGTTGTCCCTGCATGATCGACTTGCACAGATTTATGTGTAGTGAATGTGGAACTGTTTAGTTGAGATTATCCAAAATAAAGCTGGAGGCTCAGCCATGGAGGAAGAGAATAAGATGGGTTTTTAGGGCTTGGGGGAGGTGGGGGGTGGTGTGTGTGTGCTTAAGAAGCAGCCCAAGAACAGAGAGAAGCATGTAATACTGGCGTTTGTTGCTGGGGTAATTGTAAGGATGCACCAACTACCATTGAAATAAATGCCTTTAGGTTTTGCTAGACCGCTCCCTC
>VYZR01026038.1:78317-111234 GCA_013400675.1 Oxylabes madagascariensis
ATCCGTCAGAGCTGCTTCTTCAGGCTGACATTATTTTAGTGTTTATGAGGATATCTAAATCACAAAATGAAGTCTGAGGTTTTCAGAAGAATGTAGAGCTTCTGTGGTGCAGAAGACTGAGCCTGGGGTAACGGAGCTGTCCACCCTCATCCTCCATATGTGACTTTTAGTGCTTTGACATAAAGATGTGCATCTTGATTTTTCTCCTCTTCTTAATATCCCATTATTTCTAGTGTAGGCTTCTTTTTCTTTGATCCCTAGGTAAGAATAGGTTCACTGTGGTGAATCTCTGTATTTTTCCTCTCAGGTATAGTTAGTTGCAAAATGTCTTTATAGGAGCTGCTGTGGAGTGAATGTTTTATGAAATATATTGATCCAAGAACAGGTTAACTTTAGCTGATGAGTTACCATGAATCAGCTGCTCTACAGTAACTGTCCAAGCACATGCTTTTAAACCTAAGCACTCCCATGTAATCATGTGTGCCAAAGTGCTAAAATGTCAGTTTGTGTCTGACAAACTCCAAATGTTTTGTGATTTCATTACATGTCTAGTATTAACTACCCGTGCATTGAAGAAATTGTATCCTGCTTCACAGTTGCATTTGTTTAATATCAGCCTGAATTCTGTCTCAATCTTTTTGTGTCTATTGGTGAAAGATGAAAAGTTTGTAAGGCTTCTTTTTCATGCAAAAGTACCTACATATAAAAGTATCAAGTCACATTTTGACTAATTGCAGCAGATTAAAAGCTTATACTCATAGCATTGCAAGACTTGTTTTCTCTTGCAAGGTTATTTTTGTGGCTTTATTTGAACACTGAGATGTCCATATCCTTCCTGAACTGGGGATGCCAAGACTGAAGACATAATTCTTCAAATGAGTTTAATAGTGGCCAGCTCAGGGGCAAAACCACTTCTCTGTTTCTACTTGGTAAAGCCTTTTTTTTACACCTGAGTATCATATTAGTCACCAAACACTGCACTGAGATCTCATGCTGAGGTGGTTAATTTTGATGTTCTTTATGCACAGATTTGCAAAACAGATTTTTCACCCTAAACACAGGGTCTTGGCTTCAACCTTTCAAACGTCAGTCAGGTTTTCCTGCTGGAGGTGCCATCTTTAATTCATTGACTACAGGAAGGAAGACTAGGCCAACTATACTCTTACTTTAAATGCCTTTTAGGGGCAGGAGATGGGTGGAGTTGAATCTCAGCCTTTACTGCCAGGTGTGATAAGTTTCACTTGCCTCTAGTAAAATGCACATATTGCATTGTGATAATTTAAGCAGGTACTTCTTGTACCCCCCTCCCCAATCCAGCCTGTTCTCTTTCTTCTTTAGTATCTCAGTAATTTGTATACTACCTGCAAATTCCACTATCAGAGACTTTGTGTCACCTAGGTTGTTACTGAAAATACTAAACCTTATTGGATTAATAACCAGTTTTCGAAAGCATCTTGCTAATAATGGTCCTATTTACAATAATACTTCCCAATTAATAACAATATGTTGAAAGCTGTCACTGAAACACATGTTGGTAGGTCTAGTACATGCCTTACTGTTTCCATATGCTGCAAAGTATTTGTGCCTTAACTAAGGTCTTGTGAGATATCAAATTACAGGCCTTGGAGCAAAACAAATATTCTCTACTAATGCCATTGCCTTTACCAAGATAAACCTTTGTTCAAAGAAAGGTGACAGTCTGTGCTTCTCATGAGTACCAGCACATTTTCACACCTCTGTAGGTCTGTTTCTAAGAGACATTGAATTGGCTGGCAAATGGGGTTTAGCAAAAGTCCCATGGCAAACCTCTGGAACTCGAATTTACTGCCTTTATTCCCCTCAGGACATGTTGGCATTCATGTCCTGTTGTTGTTGGCCAACATCTCCTCAGTTGTCCATATCTTGCATTTCAAAGAATGTGACCCTTTCTTTGAGGAGGTATCATATTTCCGTGAAATCAAAGACTGTTCCTCTCTCAAGGTCTTGAAAAGTTCAGCCCATGCTTGTGTGATCTACCACAATTCCCAAAGCTGAGGGATTTTCTTATTTACTTCCAGATACTTAGTGCAGGATGTGTTGGCAGAGGACAACCTGGGAGGGCAGCTTGCTCCCTCTAATCAGTGCTAGATGTATTTTGCCTCATGTAGAGCCATTACTGTTCTTCAAACTGATGCACAGGCAATAAGGAGTCATCTATGTGTCATTCGTCATATGTTGTTGCTCTTGGAACCCATCTTCCCAGTGTTTGCCTGCCTCTCTCTGTCACGTTTAATTCTTCTTGCTAAGGGCTTTGGGACAAGGACCTGTGATTTTTTTTTTTTTTCTCGTTGTAATTGTAAGGGCCCATAAAGTTGCAGACCTCCTCTAGTACTGAGTAAATAATAAACAATGCTAATTCTTTTCACTCAAAAACTCAGTCTGCAGATTCTTAAGAAGGAGAATAGTGTCAATGCAATCGCAAAAGTGCACATCATCACCAGATGGAAATCAATACATGGCATCACTGTGAGAGTCCACATGGTAGCATTTGTCAGTAATTCTCTTCCAGTCTGTCAACACAGTACTTCATCACACAAACAGGAGGAGCATGTTGTGGGTTTATGTATTTGAACCTCTCTGGGGACACCGCTAATATAAAAAGCATTGCCACCAGAGGCTCCTTCTGCACTTAATGAAAGGAAATACATTTTCCTTCATTCTCTCCTTGAGCTTGTGGGAGCTTGGACTCACAGAGCACAGCTATACTCTTCTTTTGTGGATAGCAGCACTGCAAGAGTTACTGGCAACTGTGATAACAGACTCCTACCCTGCAGGCTGAGCTAGGACGAGACCCTTGGTTCACATTGGCAACATTTACATGAAACTCTAATACCAGTTCTGCAAATCCACGCACTGGAGCAATGGGATGATGTTGCCCATGCATAGGACCTCCAGGCCTTGCATGGTGCTCCTGTGCTTCACCCCTTGGAGGAGGAATAACTGCAACATGTAGTGGCCCATTTGGTCACAGCAGGGGCACAAGTGCTTAGCCAGCCACGGGCACACAGCGATGGGGAGACGCTCTGGCAGCCCGCAACTTATCAGTCAGCCATCTTTCTCCGCTGGTCTCCAGTGGGAGCTCTCCACAAGATGGCAATGTAACACCACGCATCCCACCATTTCCGCTGACACATGACTCCTGGTTGAAGTTTCCCTCAACCCAAGAGTGGTGCCCTTGGTTCTGTGCACCCACTGCAGGCATGAAGGCAAGCCCAGCTCAGATTGAGGTGAGTACAGGTGGTCTTCCTGACGGTTCTCTGCCACGTCTTCAGGGACAGAAAGCCAAGTCCAACTTTGTGGCTTTGACAGTTCTTGTAGGCCATGGGAGAAGACAAGGCATGAGCCTATGGAGTCACCAGACTTGGAGAACTATGGTCGTGCTCTTTGGGCAAAATGGCAGACATTTAAGAGACCAAATGTGATATCTTTGTCTTACTAAATTATACTTAATTGAAAAAGTAATCCTGCAATATGTAGGCTATCTGTGAATCACAAGATGACGTTGACATGAATGAGCAAGCCTAAAAATGTTTGTCCTAGCTTATACCTGCTTCCTGTTAGTTTAAAAGCAGCCAGGTAACATGTTAGCTGAAAATGAGATGTGATCATTGTTAGGTTGCTTATATCTGCTTAAATCTAGCAGCAGTAACAAAAGAAATACAAATGATAGATACATAACACGAGCTTCCTTCTACACCACAGGCCAGGATTTTGTGAATTATCCCCAGATTTCAGTACCTCCCCTCCAGCTTCTGTTCTGTCTCTTACAATAAAGATTTGCTTGCCAATTTCTTTGAACAGGGGAAGCAAGCCAAGCCAGTCCTGGAAGGGGTTGATCTGTGTTTGTTGTGCTACGTTTTGTGAAGCCCTTTTTTGATATGTGCCAATATACTTTGTCGCCCTTAAGTCTCTTTATCCTTGTGAGGGGTCTCTGTCCTTTTGCTGATGCCTTGAGAAACCCTCTCAGAGAACCTGAGGCAGTTCAGGGTGGAAGTGGGAAGCATGCTTTGTCAGCTCTTCACAGAGAAAGGATTCTGTCTAAAGCTGAAGTGTCCTGTGGCTACTGCGCAGTCATGTTGTCCTCTGAAGGCACAGGTATTGGTCATGGATGGCAAGAGGAGAGCAGAAGAGATGGATCCAATGAACTCATCTGGTATGGCAGGCTTTAAGCAGTTTGAAGCCTACAAGGGCATTTCCATTTCCAAACCACAAATTATTTCCAGAAACTGGGAAACAAGAGGAGGGAAACAAGAGGAAGGAAAGCTTGCACATGGCAAGCTCAACAGAGAAGAAAAATCCTTTGCAATGAAGTCATTGGACAGAAAGTAAACTGCCCACAAGCCCTTTTACCAGAAGAGTTTGGATCAAGAGTCCAGTGAATAGGAGAATTATATGTAACATGCAGTATATAAACTGTCTGGACAATAAAGAAGTATTGTCCATGGATTGGTCTCAAAACTTCCACTGAAGCCTTTAGTGCATGAGTCAGTCCCAGAGAAGATTGGTATATATTACCAGAGCTAGGTTAGAGGAAAGGTGGAACTTTTCACAGAAAAGAGTTAACGCTTTGCTTAATCAGGCTTGCTAAACTTTGCTTAACTTGTGCAATGATTTCTGGCTCCTCCATATGGCCTTCACCTTTGAGTACTATTGATTAACTAATACCTAGTTTGCCACATGATCTGAGTTCCTCTTAAACACCTTTCTCTTCTTTATTCAATGAAGTTTGTTGTTTTAACCCTTTGACTGGGAATTTACTCACTCAGTAGGTGGCTGGTACCTCTTCTGAAAAGCTTTGTGTTAAGGAAGCGAGACAGACTGAAGATCCTGTCAATGAAAGCCAAACTCTTCTGAACTGTTTAGGCTCTGAACTCTTTGTGTTGTGGTAGGATCTAGCAGGAATTCTTCAGCTAGGAGAGGGGGGCCTGCTCTGAGACACAGGACCAGCACGAAACGAGAGGGCTGCTCCTGCTCTAAAGAGCTGCAGCCTGAATAGAAAACACAAAGAATGGGAGGAAAACTAGAGGCACAAAGGAAAGAGATTACTTGGCCAAGATTGAACAGTAAATCAGTGGCAAAACTTCGAAGAGTTCCCTTGAGTCCTAATCTGGTGACCTTTCCAGTGGGGCAGGCTGCCTCTGGCTTTTCACTGAAGTGTGCAAAGCCGTTGGCTTTTGGTTTGCAAATAAATTAAAGCATACAGCACCTTATGCCAAAAAACTTCAGCACAAAGTTAACATTGCCTAATGGTGTCTTGTATTGTTCCAGAATGCATAGATGATTAATCCTCAGCACAATGTGAAAAATTAATGCAAATTTAAACTTCTGAAAAGTAGGAAATATTGGTACACTATCAAAATAATGTTAACTCTTCCCACTGTCAAAATAATGTTAATTCTCTTTGAGAATTGCTGCTATATTTGCTTGTATAGACCAAATCTCAGGGCAAATTTAAGAAATAAGGCTCGTGAAAGCATCCAGTACAGATTAATATTGTCTTTGTCAAAGCATATCCCATCATGAGAGATGGAACAGACAGCAGAGATTTCTCTTAAATCTCTTCATAGCCACTTCCTTTAAGTTCATAGACTTTAAAGCCAGGAAGACCTCCCTAGAATGTCTGACCTTATCTATAACAACTTTCAGGCTCCTTTTAATTCCTCTGTATTGAGCCAAATATACTGAGATTGTCCACAACCTCTTCAACAAAGGCAGGTCTTGAGTGCCAGAGCAGTTTCAGACAGAGAACCTATTGTCTGGGGGCCTTGGCTTGGGTCCTCCCCTGCACAGTCACCACAAAGTTGGCTTGCTAACCTTGGCATGCTCAGCAGAGAGGATGCATTTTGGGGTGTTGAGGCACGCTGCTTTCAGAGTGCTAAAATAGTCCACCTAAAACTGGAAAGTGATGCTTGGTATTATCTATAGCAGAGCTGGGATTCCTCTAATACCTGGATGAATTTAATCTAGTGCTCTTTTTCCTTTTGGGGAAAAAGGGGTCTAGCAGTGACACAAATAGGTTACAATTTAGAAAACGATTTGGCTCTTCAAGGCTTATGATCCCTCCCCGTCTATCAGCAAAATACTAACAGCTCAACTTCCAACATCAAGAGCAAATAAATACATTTATTTAGTCAGGATGCTTTCCCACAGAGGGAAAGGGCTAGTAGGGGTCTGTAGATCCAGCAGCACCTGCAGAGATGCTGTCGGTATTTGGCTGCAGGGGAGCTGGTGCTGGTAGGGTGGCCATTGCTCCCATCGTGGCAATGAGGGACTGGGTGTGGGTCCCTCAAATCTCTCTTGGACCTTGCTGAAAGCACTGAAGCTCCATGTATGCTTCAGCTCCTCACTTAGACACACTTCTACCTTTGCCTCTCTTACTTATTCAGCATATAAGCGACTTGGGCAGAGCCTGGGGCTCACTCCATATGCTCTGGGGGTTACATTTAAGTGTAGGATGCTCAAGCCTGGTGTGTTGTGTATATAAAGCCTGGTTTTACTGAGCTGGGAGGAAAAAAAAAATCGTCTTTTCTCATCTGCAGCACACCTAACTCTTGTTACCCAGTAAGTAAGAGCTGGGTAGGGAGAGCTCAGGCTCTTGTGCCATTTAATCACATCTGATCTTACAGCCCAGTGAAATGTTTATAGGGGGGCATTTATTAGGTGTCTTTTCCCTCAACATGCTCAGGTGCTTTGAGGAACTTCCTGAATTCCTCCAGTCAAATTTCAGCCCTAGATGAATAGCAACTTGAGTCCAAACGTGATTTGCTCTTTTGGCTGGATGCTGAAAGTCTGGTATTCTCTTGCCTGGACAAGGGCAGCTGTTTTTATCTTTATTAAAAATAAGAAATAGTGAGTAAGGGAAAGGAAATAATGTACAATGAATGGCACTCAGGAGTTATTTGTGTAATGAGCAATGTCATTGCAATGCTTCCATGACACTGGGACTAAAATCCAGATGCCAAAGGGAAAGGGGCTGAAAGGGGATGCCCATACAGCCTACCCATCTGGAGTGGTCCCATCTGGTCCTCATCCCTCACACCTCAGGATTTGTCAGTCATGACATGGTTTCATTTTCTCCATCCTGCAGTGATGCAACATCTCTATGTCACGGTGGGAACTGAGGCACAGGCTAGATTAAATGTCTTGCCCTCTGGTTAGTGGGAGGCAGACTCCAAGTCATTTATAATGTTTTCTTCACTTCCACTGGGCACATTCCCCCAATGACTTTTTTTTTTTTTTTTTTCCCCAGGGTAGAAGGTTCTCTCATGTGCCCTGGTATCTCTAAGGGACACAGATACCCGTTTTGTTTGGTCTCTATACTACTGTTTCCTAGAGGCTAACTATCTGTCCATGCCCTGTTCTTTACATTCGTCCCTGAATACCTGTTACCATTTACTGTGTAATCCAAAATACTGCACTGCTTGGACATTTGGTTGTATGTAATGTAACAATCATGTTCTTGTGAGAATTGGGCACCTCCCTGTTTTTCATTGTGGTCTCCACTGAGCAGGTAGCATGCAAAGCGACCTCAGAAAATTTGGTGTCAGTGTCTCTCGGACATTTTCTTTTCCATGCAGTCCTACCTCCAGCGGGGTTGGCAGTTGACTGAGTCCTCTACTACTCCCCTAAAAGGTTTTTACCAGGTGTACATTGTGTGTTCAACAAAGAACTACTTTTCCCAGTAGTGTAAATAGGAGTTGTGCAAGCAAAACATGTTAGATTCTGGAATCCTGATTATTTTTAATGGCCCAAGGACCTGCTACCATTACAGAAACTGAACTTTCAGACCAGCCTGAAAAAGTCTTATTCTAATTGTTGCTTTGATCCCAGTCACTTTCGGTTGTGGGTGAGAAGCCGCATGGATGCCTCCTGAGCAGTTGCCAGGAGATGGGATAGGTGTCTGGCACGGGAGAGGGCAGTAGAAAGGAGCAGAGCCTCATTGCAGAGCCAAGGTGGTACAGTAATGGCCTTTTGACAGGGATGTGGTTTCCAGAATGTCTCTCTATTTCTGGCAGAAGACGTCAGGGCCAATGAATCCTGGAAGCTCTCAAGTGCAAGTCTGGATATGTTCTGTCGCCGTGTGCCAGCTCTGCTGAAGGAAAAATGACTGCCACACCACTGTCCCATCCCTCAGCAGCTATTTGGCAACCTCACCCCTACATAAACACAGCAGCTGGCTTGCCTGCTATCTGCTGACCCTTTTCTTTTCCTCAACCCTTATGCCCTGAATGGATCAATTTTTGGAATTTGCCAAGAGTCAGATGTACAGTTGAGAACTGAACGCGGATGAAAAACTACTGGAAAAACGGGCGGGGGTTGCTGGAAAGCAGCATTATTTATCCTCCATGGATGGCGTCAGGTCAAGTAGCACCTCTCCTGGCTCCCTTGCAGTCCTTTGAGCCCCTGCTGAATCTGATGCTTGTTCAAGGTCACCTGGCCACTTTTGGCTCCTGGCTCTGTGCCTCAGCCCTTGATGGATGTGTTCTGCAGCCTGATCAGCCAGGAAAGAAGGGGCATACCTCACTTACTGGCACAAGTGTTTTTGTTCAGTTCAGACCCTCTCTCTTTCTCCCATCAACACTCTTGGATCCACCAGTTTCTTGACAATATCCTTGGCTCCAAGCAATTTCAGGGGCTAGGCAAAATCAGAATTTTATTTTGGTGCATCTCTCACCTTGAAAAGTGTTACAAAAACATGAAGTCACTGCTAGAAAGGGTCGGAAATTTTATTTCACTTTCTTTTTTTCTGTCACAAAAGACAAATATATGCAAACCGTAATTGTTTGTGGTAAATGGGATGGTTTTAACAAAATTTTCCGCTTGCAAAATTGTTACAAGTCTACTAAACCATTTTTTTTCTTTTTTTCAATTTTTTTTTTAATGATTAGAGGTCTGGAGGTTTTCTACATTGAAATAACATTGCATTTTTAAATTTAACTTACAGTAGAAGAAAGACTATAAATTAAAATAGCAAGGAAAAGCCCAAATCAAATATTACAAAATTATTTTTATCTGTGTCATTTTTTGTTTTGCCTTGCTTTGTTTATGTTGTTCTGGGTTTTTTTTTGCTCATGGTCTGTGAACAGTTCTGAGATTTCCTTCCAGTTTTCTTTCTGATGTGGAGAGGAACATCAACTGAAGTTTCGAAAACTTTTATAAGAAAGGGAAAGTCTTCCCTGCCAAGCTCTAGCTACAGCTTGGATATGTCTGAAAACACTGACTGTCAAAAGCTGTGATCTGATTTTACCAGGAAGGGTTTTCTTATGTTGTCACACCCCTGTGTAGCCTCCGAAGAGTGAGTAACAGGGAGCTATTCCTGACAGTTTCCACCTGCGTGAGCTCTTAAATTTTCTAAAATAGAGTATATCATGTTTTGGAGATGGAGATGTGTTAAGATGCTTGGAGACAGCCAGGAGGATTTGTAAACAGAACTATGTGAGACAGGAGTCAATGAAAAAGAATAATGACATGTAGGAAAGAATTGGGAAATAAGTTAGGGATGACTCAATGCGAAGGTACACAGCAAACAATCACCCATCACTGACAGAAAATGCACAGGGGAGCTTTGAAGCAGATTATCTCCAGTAGAGACTCCAACTTCTAGAGGTTTGCAGCTCAGGGACTCCTCGAGCAAGGAGCTTCATCCCTTTGTTTAAAGGCATGGCTAGGGTATCTTGAAATACAGTGTGAATACAGACAAAAATCTAATAATTGTGACTTTTTCAAAGTCGACTGGAACTGCTCACCAGAGCAGATAGAAAAGATCCTGTGGCACTTTGTTAGAGCATCTTTCTTTTTCCCACATTTCATTTATCCATGGTTTGATTTCTAGAACAATCATGCCAGTCCTGTGTTTTTGACTTTTGCTTGAAAAATATTTGGGGTTTTTTTTTTGTATAGTAAGCCTTCACCCTTTCTTCCAATTAAGTTTCAATTAAAAGAAGAAAAAGGCAAACTGCAATTTAAGTCTTTTATTCCACCCCGCTTTTAACCTTATCTCTCTCCCTAGCAGAGTAGTTAATTGGAGACATGAAGCACTGGGTGGCTTTGACCCTGAAGAACATCATCTACTCTTTCTTCTCCTGCACATAAATCTCACGGGTGCACCTTGCCCTTTGCCTTTGCAGCAGGGTAAGACTGAGTGAGCAGCACACACTCAGCAGAGGAGATGAGGAGGGTGTAAGTACGGATAGCTTCCAAATGACCCCAGAGAAGTGTACAAATTCTGTTGCTAACAACCATACTCTACATGGCAGGGATCCAGGGCCCTGCAATTAGATGTGAATATTACAGTTGGCTTCAAAACACTATAGAAATAAGAAATTGCTGTCTTTTGGGGAATTAGAGCATCTTTTTATTGGATGTGGGGGGAGCAGACTGGTGGCAGGCTCCTTGAATGTTTTTGTATTCCAGGCAGTTTGCCTGCTTGAGAGGAAGCTATTTATTGATCTCTGACTGTGAGGGTTAATAAATCTCTGTTCAGACTGGTTCAAACTCTGGCCAGGTCAGTGTGAGGCAGATGATAACTGCTTCTAAACCAGAGGCGGTCTCTGAAGCTGCCCTGGTCTGGTCTGCAATAAGAAACCAGGGGTTTCTTGATCTTCCCTCTAGCATTCAGGTAGTTTGGATGTAATTCACATGGAGTTCTTTTTTTTTCATTGCATGGCTTTGAGGCCAACAGCATTTTTTCCCATCCCTTTACATACTCTGTTATACATCCGTGCCACCTTCGGTGGGGGTGAGTGTCTGCTTGGCAGACAGGCTGGTTTCATTGCCCCATCTCCTCCCCTCGCCCCCTGAAGGACATCTTCATTAGGAATCTCTGTGTGTGGAAATCAGCCTATGCTCCACACAATATGTGCAAGCCCCCTGGAAGGATTTTGTGAGAGGTCACATGCTCGAGCCTGCCTGTCACTGCCCACCCGGGGGCGGCCACCCCACCCCGCCGCCTCCCCGGGACTTGCCCTTTGATTCCTCACCCTGAGCAGCGAATGCCTCTGCTTCAATAGACCTAATTTCCAATTGTCTCCATGCGCTTTGGAAGTCTCTCTATCACACCCTGAACAAATATGCCTTTTTTTTTTTTTTTTTTTCTTTTTCATTTGTTCTTCTGAACTCTCTGCTGAATAATCGGTTCTTTCCCCCACTTCCATGTTTCTGCTCTAATCAAGGACAGATTTTTGAGAAAATAGATTGGTCTTCCCACCCCCCAATGTGTGTATGTCCTTTTTTTTAATAATTTCCTAGAACTGGTAGATTTGGCTGGCTCTCCAGTCTCTTCTGCTGTAGGAGGGTTAAAGGGAGAGCTGGGTGGCCTGTTTGCTTTCAACTATTTCATCATTTTCAGAGAAAATCCTTTCCCTTACTCCCCTTCCTTAAGAGGGTCAATCTCATGTGGTGTAGGAACCCCCACTGAAACCTTGTCAGCAGCTTTGGGCTCAGGTAATATCTCCTACCAGCTGTGTTGAGCAGCCTGAACTATGCGTGGATCCTGAGAGATGCTGGATGCCTGTTGGATGCTGAATGCCCTTGGCTCTCACTGGAAATGCCAGGACTCGAGGCAGGGACCCTTTTCTCCAGGGCTATAAGCACACCCTGAAGTGTGGGAGCTGTTGATATTGAGTTTCATAATTGAGGCTATGGCGTTCCCTGGACTTCTCCATTTCCCTTGGCCTCCCACTGGATGTGGAAAGCACCAATTCTCATCTTCCCTCAAGGCTGCTGGATGCCTTGCAGTGGAACAGCAGGGCCAGATGCAGTCTCACATCTCGAGAAAGGTGAACCTCGCATCCAGAGGAAGGTGAACTTCTGCAAAACCTGAGGAGGGCACTAGAGAAGTGCAGAAATGTCAAGACAGGGACTCAGCCAGTCAGTGCATGTGGCTGCCATCTGCAGAGCCCGCCGCCTCTTCTGCTGGGCTTTTCCTGGGAGGGTGAGGTGAAGAGGCGAGTGGGAAAAGGGTTCTCAGACAATTTTTTATGTTGTGGAGCAGCTAAGGTCTTATCAACACTTTTCTCCCCGTCTGATCTGTGATTACTGAGCCTTCACGTGAGCACACTGGTTGTGTGTGTGTATAAAAATATATGGCTGTATAATTAGAACCAGCCAAGAATATGTGGCTGAAATGGTGGTGAAAGGGGCGGGGGGAAATCAGAGGGTGTCCAAATATACTGATTCATTGGAGCCAGAACTCTTCATGAGAAGTGTCAGGTTTGATGAATTTCCCATTAAAAAAAAAAAAAAAAAAAAAAAAAAAAAAAAAAAAAAAAAAAAGTTTTGACATATTTTAAACATTCCAATGCAGCGTTTTAAAACCATCACCTCCCAGCCTCATCTTTTTCTCCTGCTTGCAGAGGTTTTTGAGATCATTTGAATCAGGCAGAATAGGGATTTGATGTGTGGCCAATGTCCTAAACACTAGCTAAACAGCATCAGTCAGTCTCTTTCTCTCCTTTTCACCAGGAAAAACTTCCTTTTAAAACTGATTGAAGCTGAAATGGTCCACAGGGATATGTCAACTTTAGCCGAATAGTATATTTGACTAGAGAAGGTGATAGCCACCTCTAATTAGAATGCTTCCATTGTCTGTGTAGTTTAGTGACTCTTCCCACCTCCAAGATGCACCTACCAGCCTACCTTGCAGCAGCTTTTGGACTGAGTCCCTTATCTGCACTGGGTTTTTCTTTACTCTCCTCCTTTGCCCATATCTTTCCATCTTCCCAGAAAGGCTCCCTGCTCCCTCACCGGTGCTGCAGAACCTCAGCCTTGCCGCAGCAACAGGAGCTCAAGGGGATGGCAGCGCTGGCAAAGGCAGAGTGCCATACATCCAGACTGTGTGAAACCCACACTCTTCAGAGGGGCTCTGAGGAATTGGGATCCACGTGTTGCAGATCTAAGCCTTTATTAGAACCACATCCATCAGGGGAGTTGGCCTGAGGGCCATGTGGCCAGTACTTTTGCCCAAACTATTATTCAAGCTTGTATGGGTAGAAAGTCCTTGCACTGGAGCCCAGACCCTCAAAGGTTTGGTTTGACTGGAGAATCAACTACCTAAGTACCTTTGAGGACTGCAGCTTTAGTCACTGCATCAACAGCCAGTTTTAAATCCACTCTGGAGAACTTATAAATGCTTCTTTATAAGCCTTTCAAGCTGTACTCTGACCCCAGCTGGCTTTGTCCTGGCGACGCTGAGCACCTCAGCTCACCTCCTTGCTCTTCCTTCCCCATGTAGCAATTTCTCTTGGGTCATGGCCACAGCTCTTCCCTTCCTCCCAGCCCTTGAGCAAAGCACTCACCTGAGCCACTGTTTCAGTCACTGTGGGTTGGGCTAAGCAGAGGTTGGCAGCTGAACAAAATTGTAATGAAAATTTACGTCTGTTCACATTTAAATAATGCATAGATAGCCCTATATGTTTATATATATTTAAATATGCATATTATTCTCATGCTGGTGTTCCAGTACCTTGAACTAGTTCAAAGCCAGGCTGAAGAGCTGGGAAGAAAGGACCCATTCCCAGTGTTCTTCTTGCAGTGTTCCTCTGTTCTGAGTGACACCACCATGGATGACAGAAGCTTGTCACTGTACCAACACCTGCATTTGGGAGCAGTTGGAGCGACCCTCGACATCTCTGTTTCCTTCCGTAGGACATTGGAAAAGAATTACTCCTGCAGGTCATATAGGATCTGCCATCAGCAAGGTTTCCTCCCCTTTGCTTACCACCATCAGGTAGAAGCTGTAGAACTCCAGATTTAATTCAGCTTGAATATATATTATTGTCCTTTATTTTCTGTGCCATTCATGTCACCTTCAAAGGCTCTTTATCTCCCCATGTTCTTTTACATTAGTTACAAAGGGCAATCTTGTTAGATACGGTGATAAATAGCAGCAAAAAATAATGTAAGCAAGAAATGATGAATTGTTAAAAGGGAATTACACTGTAAAGTATTCAAATGTTAATGGAATACTCATAAGTGTTGACAACACTTCATAATCTTGGGAATATTTGAGGTCAAACTTTGAATTTATCTATTTTATGTTGTGGCACACTGAAATCTAAACCCAGACGGAGGTCAGAGGATTGATCTGGTACCATCTGAATTGAGAGCAAATCAAAGTGCTGCCATACTGGGAAGCATTCCCACAGGGTGCCTGACTGAACCCAGCAGAGCAGAGCTTGCCCCACTGATGTGCAGCCAGTGGTGATGCTTCCAGGGGAGCCTGGCCACCAAACCTCTGCTGGTCCCACAGCCCAAATAAGCTCAGCATTGCAACGCCAGCTAATTGTGCCTCCTTACAGGAGCTGGACTCAATGATCCATGTGGATCCCTCTCCCACTCAGAATATTCTGTGTTTCTCTGATACATGCCTCAAAACACCATCGTTCTCTGATCTACTTTTGTCTCCAACAAAACCTTTTCTATTCTTGTTTTTCGTGCTCTTTGCCCTGGTTTTCAGCTTGCTTTCCACGCCATGCCTCCGCATGTACATTCCAGGTTTATACAGCTTTTATTGACATTTTCTTGTAAATATGGGTTTGGGCTGCAACCCACCCATTACACATTCAAAGGGTGCTTGACTGACAAGTCTCTCCAAATCAACAGAAAAATCAGCTAGACACTACTCTTTTATTTTCTTCTCCAGAGATCTGCTTGGACTCCCTCCTGTGCTGTGCCAATGCTCAGGCCTGCCTGCTCCCCACAGACATTTAGGGGAGCTTTAAGGCTTCCCTCTACTGATTTTTATGTCCCATGAGCTGTGTGAAGCAGAGGGCTGTCAAAGCATTGCACCTTACAGTGGGGATGCACGGGGCTGCCCTGGAGCTCTCCTGGGAGATCTGTGGTGTGGCTGGCTGTGCCAGGGGCTGTGCAGCCCTGCTGCTGGCATGCATGCAACCACACCAAAGAAAACACTGAAGAGCAGTGTCCCATGCCTCCAGAGCAGGAGAGCATACCCTGAGCCAGCAGAGGCAGCAGCTCACATCTGTTCAGGCGGCCACACGAACTGCACAGCCTTAACACTGCTGCTTCTCATTTATTCACCTGCCTTTTTTTTCTTTTTCCCCCTCCACCCTCTTGCAGATGGATTTCCCTCAGACAGGACCTCCCCGCGGCCGTCTCTGAGCGTGTTGTTCCCTCTGCTGAGTTCTAGACCCTGCATAGGGGTGGGCTGGGAGCTGAGTTTGCCCGAAGGGCATTGCTTTGTACCTACCAGATGTGCTGAATTTCTCACTCTGGCTCCCTCTGAGCAGCCCCCTGCTTCCTATTGACCTTGCTGTAATTTAGATTCTCAGCCTTTTGCCAGTCTCTGCAGCTGATTTATTCTCCTGGTGTTTAATGTTGGATTTGCCTCTTTGGAGAAAGGTTATAACCGCCTTGGAAATACTTGAAGAGCCGACCTTCTTTTTTTTTTTTTTTTTTTTTTTTCTCACTCCTTGAGGGCAAGCTCCTGTTACGGTATGTGGTAGCCTGCAGTTCTCTAGCTAGCAAATTCTCTGCTGGTCAGGTCTCTATGTGAGCATTTGCGTTCTATCATTAAGCCTTTAGAGATCTTGCCAGCCATTGGTTTGGCATCCAGTCATTCTCAGCAGGACTGGTTGCCTGTATCCTGTCTTTAGCTAATGCTCTGTCAACCACAGGGGAAACTCAGCCAACAAGATCTCTATCAGCCTTTCAAGG
This sequence comes from Oxylabes madagascariensis, assembly GCA_013400675.1. NCBI lineage: Eukaryota > Metazoa > Chordata > Aves > Passeriformes > Timaliidae > Oxylabes > Oxylabes madagascariensis. Next base: position 94,032 of record VYZR01026038.1, read on the forward strand.
ACCAACCGTTCTGCCATGTGGACTGAAGTCGTGTGCTCTGGCCTGATCTATTTATTAAAGAGCTCTGCCAATCAGACCTTGTCAAAAATAATGTTTCCCCTTATCCTCTCCCTCCTTCCTGGAAAATGTTGATGTGAGTGACAAAATGTTTGTTTTCATTGACTTACTCCATGGAAATTTACAGGTTCTGTTGGAAAATGAAAGATACATTTTCAGCTGCTGAAGATCTTTCACTTTAAGATTTTCAGATTTCCAATAAAAGAAAAATAATTGAAAATTTTCAAGGAAAGGCACTAAACACTTGTTAACACATGGATTTCGCTGAATCTCAGCTTTCCAACAAGACTGGAATGACTCTTTGCATAGATTCACTAGTGATTGAATGGTTTTCCTGTCACAGAGATGCTCCTGCAGGATGGTGCTGAGGCTTGCTGTAGCGCACATTGCCACCTGCTCTTCTGGGAAGTGTTGGCTACCTCTCACCACCCCCATTGTTGTCCTGCATTGCCGGTTGACTTGACACATACAGAAATGGTCTTTTTTCTTGATGGAGTCTGCCGGCTGTCTGATCATCTAGATGGCTTTCAAGCATTGTTTCAGAAGAAGTGTTTTTTGTTTGGAAGACAGGTGTAATTGTGTGGCTTAAATTTACATAAGGTGTAATTTGTGTGGCAAAGATCTTGATCTTGTTACCATTTCTTTCTTCCTGTGTCTACTAAGTATAGTCATATAAGCTATAACTAGAGTCATCTTCATTTCTTTGTGTTTGGGAGACCATGTCTAAATGGAGGAGGAGCTCTCCTAGAAACTTCAGTCCCAAGACAGTGGGCTTCAGTCTTTAGATGTGTAGAAATCTGTGACAAAACCAAGCAGCTCACACCGGTATCTTGCATTTCGACGACTACATGATCCTCTCTCATTCATCTGAACGCATCTAGTCCTGCCTTCCCCTCCCATCAGATATTTACCTACTGTTAACCTTCCAGACCTCAACACACACACACAGGATCATGTCTTTGTTTCTATCCAGGCCATGGGCTACTTTATGGACCAGAAAGTGAGGCATTGCATCATATCCAGCTCATTAGGCTCTGCTCTGCTGTACAAGCATGAGGCAAGGTGGAGAGGGTTGACCAAATAAAGCCTGGGACGGTTCCATTAGTGAGATGTGCTCACAAAGCCACTGTGATCACCGGAATTAAGCTTTAAAGTACTCTGTGCGAATGCTGTATTAGCTGAGCTCTGAGAATTGCTCTCTGTGTGTGTGTGTGTGTGCATGCACGTGTGTGTGTCAGCCAGAGGTTCTCAAGGTCAGCCTCCTTGAGCTTGGCAGACAGCTCTTTCCAGAAACTTGGACTTGTGACTTCAGTGCCTAGTGGATTCCTCTCATCTGGCCTCCAGTTTGTCTGGCACATACTGGCCGGCCATTTAACCACAGCTGGATTGGTAGGAGAAAGCCTTGGAAACCAAAGAGCCTTGCCCATCCTTGTTGGCTGGGGAAAATGAATCCCTCCCTCTTGCCTGCCCAGCTCTGGAGGTGTTGTCACTCTGACACCTCAATTGTACCACGTAAAAAGTCACCAAACAGCTTGGTAGGGCAAACACAGGAAGAGCGGGTTTTCCTTTGGAGAATGCAGCTCTGTCAAAACTCCAAATATCTTGAAATATTTTTAGTATAAAAAGTGCTATTTTTAAAATCTTGAAGCAACTTTTTAAAATGTGGTGTGATAGGTTATATGAAATATGAAGTAAGTCCAACTAGTCTTGTCCAGATTTAAAAAAAGAAGGATTTTTTTAAAATAGAGAATTTAGTTGTATTCAGGTTTTATCCTGGCTTTGAAGAGAAAACCCTTCTGATCTTGAATGAGTCCAAATTACAGTACCCCGCTTCTTTTGTGAAACAAAATACTGGTTTCACAGTGAAACTTAATGGGAAGAATTTTCTTTGGGATCAAACCCTGTTTATGCTGCACAACTGAATCATTTAGTTGGAGTTCTCTTACAAGAGCCTCAGTCCCTCACCTGGAAAACAGGAAAAGCCCCATGTAGAGTTGAGGTGACCGATCACAAAGCGCGCACATCGAGTCAAGCATGATAGCAATGAGGAAAAAAGAACAACCTTGTGGGTAGGGCAGTGGTGTTGGACATGAGGTCCGGGTTCCCTGTTCCCTGGAAGCGGTCCCCGCGGCCATGGCCCCATCACCTGAGATCATCCTTGCTAGATAGCGATTATGGCTTTGGCAGTGGCTCTCAGTGTGCCATTAGGACTGATCAAGTGCACCGTGTGCGCAAAGCCCCAGCCTGATGACGAAAGTGGCCGGAGCTGATGAAGGTGATTTGGTGCTAGGTATCAGCTCCTTGATTATAAGGAAACGTGGAAACCTTTTTCCTCTTGGCTTCTATTGCATTGCATTTTCCTCTTGGCTCCTTGAGGGGAGCCAGAAAAATGCCACAGTTAGAAGTCTGCTGGAAGGTCACCAGTCGAGGGGCTGGTGGCACACAGGACCTGAGACTTGAGAGTGAATAGGAGTAAACCCAGCAAGGGTTAGGTGAGGCCAGCAAGCTTTATTTTTGAAGCAGCACAGAGAGAGAGAGAGGGAAGAAAGGAAGGAGGAAACAGCTGTAAGGACATTTTTGTTGCTGACTGGTCCAAAGGAATGTGTATAAACAGCTTTAGATGTATTTTCCTGAGCATGCTAAGTGTATTTACTCCCTGCTCTAATTGGTCCTGCCTGAAGTTAGCCAGGACTAAGAGCTCCCATGGGAAGTACGCCTCACTGACTCAAACGGTCTGCAGACTGACTGGTGTTCACAGTGCAACCTGTGTTTGTGATGGCTCCCGAGCTGTCCTTTCTCACAGCCTCCCGCTGGAGTGCCCAGGGCCAGTGCAGATTTGGCCCTGCCCGTGGGTGCAGGCCAGGTGGCTTTACTCTGGGCAGCAGCAGGGCCTGGCTGGCACCAGTGCTGGATCTGGCAGCACAGGAATAAAGGGTTGCATCTCCCTCCCGGGAAGGCTGGTCCACACGGCTGAGGCAGAGGATGCTGGAATTTATTTCATGAGCTGGCCACAGCTCAATTCTTCCCTCAATCCAAGCAAGTTGCAGGCGAAGGCTCCATGAGCAGGAACGTTTTCCTGGTGTGTGCATTGCCATGCAGGCACCAACAACCAAAGGCATTTTAGCACGTGCAAACGCCCCTGGATGCACACAAAGTGTTTGTTCCCAGTAAAACCCAGACAGACACTTTTTCTGAAGAAAGTGCAAGCAGTCAGCAAAAAAGGGGGGCAAGCATAAACCAGTTTCTCTTTGCAAAATGTCATTTTGATGGAACTGACATTTTTAGCAAAGCCAGTATAAATTTCAATGTTTTGTTTTGTTTGTTTTAAAAAAACAAACACAGAAAATGTCCAAATATGTAATATTGACATTTTCAGAACCAAATGTTTTCCTATTCCATCCTAGCACAGTTCTTAAAATTTGAGTTAACTTTTTCTTAAAAATATTACAAAGAGACCAAAGGAAAAAGAAAGTTTAAGTTCTTCTGAAGTATGTGGGCTTTCCACAAATATTATCTTTTCATTCTGACTCAACACTTGAGCCCATCCATCAAAGTGAAAATAAGATGCCCTCTTTTGGGAAATGCATGTTTTACTCCACTATCTAAGCCAGTTAGTTGTGAAAATGTTTCCAAAGAGCCCTGCCCATGACTGGTGATCTTTTGGGCTGCTGGCACCCTCCAGCCAGCAGACACCTGTAAATTGCATCCTTGGCAGGGTACCAGCACAACTGCCCTTCCCTTGCAGGGAGTGTCAAGGCAGAAGCAGGTTGCAACGTAGGCTATCACCTTGTCCAAAAAAAGATAAATCAAAAAATCTCATCCAGCAGCTGGATTTCTAAAACTTTCTTTCCCTGAAGGTGCTAGATGGCAAGAGATGTTGAGGAAGGGAAATATTTGAAGCAGGATGGGGGGAAGTTCCTTGGCGAAGAATGATACAAAAGTACGATGTGGGAGCTGCCACTGCCCTGCTGGTTGCCAAGCCATGGAGCCAGCAGAAGTTGTTGACAGGAAGGGAAGCACTGGTGTGGTTCTGACAGTTTTTAAGCACTGTGTAAACACTGATGATAAGGATTGGTTATGGCTGCAATTCTCCTTCATCCATTATATTGCTTTGGATCTACAAAGAGAACCCAGAATGAGTGAAAAACTGAGCAGTGAGTTTGAGTTTGGTGACCTTGGGTGCTGAGTTGAGCTCGGGATCTCCATCAAGATTTGTTTCATCAACGTGCTGAGCCTCTGGTTTCCCTTCTCTTTCACTTCCACCTTTCCTTCAAAGCTCTCTTTCCTGCAGTGGTTCCAAAATCCCACCAGCCTCTGATGTGTTGGACACAGCTCTCAGGACCTGGCAGCAGAGCCTGCCCATGTGCCCAGGAGGTGATGCCAATCACACCTGTCATTCAGAAGAAGATATTGCCCATAAATTTACCAGGACCCCTGAAGGGAACGAGTGGCAGAGGAGAGATGGAAAAAATGAGCCCGCAGAAGAGACCAGATTTCTCCCAGCAGGTAAACTGGCCTTCAGGGGATGTGGTGTGTAAAGCACCAACAACATGCGATGTCATGCACAATACACATGCCAACTCTCCAGGAGTTTTCCAGGAGCATTTCCAGTTTCCAGGAGGTTTTCCAGTTTTTATCTCATATAGAATTTGATGCTCTGAGCCCCAAAGACCTCCTATTCTGTTCCTCAGGACATAGGCTTACTGCCCATGGCCCAAAAATTCTCAGATTTTACAGCTGGCTGGAGTGGTTATGAAAACCTGGAATAAGTCCAGTCTGCTTTTGATTTCTTTTTTCTTGAGCTGGCTCTTTCTTTATCTTGCTATCCATCCCATGACATCTCTCTCTCCCTTCTCCTCTGGCCCCACACCAGAACCAACTCCACCCTTCCCTGAGTGTCCCAGTTAGGAAGCAAAGAGGTAACTACGTGCCAGCTAGTACCTTCTTATCTAGTCACAGTATGTTCCCCTAAGGGAATATTTGGCCTGGGATTGTGTGTGTGTGTGTATATGTGTGTGTTTTATATGCTTTATTTTTATCACAGAAAGGATAGACAGTACATTATGTCTTCAGTCCAGGAGGTTACACACCAGATAAGAGACAGACAGATATACTACAACTGCTCCAGCCCGTGGAGTTGTGTTCCTGAGATAGCACTGGGAATGTAACAGGTAAACTGTTTCCAACCCCCCACATTTGGGCAGTGGATTTTGTGTCAACAAATCCAGATCCAAGCAGAGATTTCAATGCTGATGTTCCTGCAGACAGAGAGTAAAGTCCACAGTGCTTCCTCCATTTCTGCCATACTTGTACCTTCTCATAGGCCTCAGTCTCTCATCACTCCCATCCTATCCACTCCTCCTCTGGCTTCATTCTCACCCCCTCTGTCCATCTCCAATCTGGATGTGTTATGTGGTTCAGTGGTCCCCTTGGGCTTCTCCAAGAATACATCCAGATTCAAAAAGGAAATGGGGAATGCGTGTTTACGCAACAGTGGTGTCAACAACCTCAAAGTAGCACCTGTTAAGCAAAGTTGGGAAAGGAAATAAAACAAAAAAAGGTATTTTGGCATTAAAAGCTAGAATCAGAGATGGTTTGTCTGTGCCTACTTCTTGCACCTTTCTTGAAACCATCTGGGCTAATTATAATGCTGGAGACTAGTTTTTAAAGGATTAAGGGTGAGCCACGACAGTGGGTGATTCCCTCTACAGTGATCACCCCAAAGGAGTGATCCCTTTTTATTCTATTGTTTCAATAACAGTGTCCTTGCCACTAAGCCACAGCTGTGGCAGGCTCCAGTGGGCATCCAGGGTCTTATTCACAAGCACCATCACTCCTCACAAAGCTCGGGGGCACACAGCCCCTTCCGTGAAGCCATTCAGCAAGGGAGGTGTTGCAGAGCCTTTGAGTCATCCCACAAACTCCTGCCCTCCTTCACCTCCCCTCCTCCAAAGCCTTTGTCTTATGCTGTGAAGGTTAACAGCATGTTGCAGCATCATGGTGCTCCTTTGTGGATAGTGATGCTGGGTTTATTTTCTCAGGAGAAACAGATAAAGGTGGCACCAGCTACTACCCAACTAAAGCTAAATTAGTAAATTTATTGTTCTTTCAAACCTGAGGGATGTGACAGGAACTGTTTTGGATTTTGATCCAAAGCTGAGCAAAGCTGTGACCTTTGTACCAGCCTGACAGTGAGCAATTGTGGCTGTGCTGCCCCAGCATCCATCAAACACAATGATTTAGTGGCTTGACTGGCATTGCAGAGATAAAAGTCACTGTAACTAAACATTGTCACAAGATGGATGTCTCCCACTTAGAAAATATTGTCTCAATTTAGGCTTTAGTTTCTGGGTGTTTCTGTGAGGGTCTCATCCCAGTGTCTGCACCCTTTACAAATATTACACGGACTTTAATGAGCATATCTTTGTGGCTTACCTGTGAGATAAGAGCAAACCATCCTCCTAATTTCAGAGTGAGGGAAATAAGGCACCAAGAGATTATCAGCAAAGTGTACCCACTCCTTGTGCTACCTAGCAAGAACCATATAAATTTCAATTTTCCTGATTAGCTTTTTTGAGCTCTTTATGCATATTCAGCATGGCTCTGGCTGGCCCCAGGTCCAGTCCCAAAGGCTGACAATCTTGGCACATCCAATCTCTCATGTCTTGCACTTGGCAACTTGAAATGAGAGATATGCAACACACATTTCGAAGCTCTAACTCCCTAACCTGTGAGGGCTTGACATTGGCTTTTTAGTGTCCTGATGCTTCTGTTCATGCCATAGATATTCAGTATATGCTTAAGTTTAAAGTGAAGCTGACATCACCCCTGCAGTGTTATTTTCAAAGACGCCTGTGGTAAGGCTAATTAGGCCATTACACTATCTTGCAAGATTTAAAATCACTGGCTATATCAAAGGAATATATCAAACAAATATCAGATTAAGTTGTGCCTACGTCTCCCTCACCTCACAAAACTCCACACTGATTGTTCCAGTGCTACTCCTGCAATACAACTGTGGGGCAATGTGTTTTCTCTTCTCAAGGTTTTAGATGAGGAAAACCAGAGCTGCCAGAGCCCAAGTCAGTAAAATCCATGTAGTTCTTACAGCCTTCTCCATCTGCATGTGTCCTTAGTCTCAGCCATCTGCTGGGAGTTTGCAGGTTGAGGAGATGGGACAGCAGTATGGTCCCTGCCTCATTACACTGCTGGGTCCAGTTGAACTTCTCTGCAATAGCTACATTTCTACTTGAGCTCTTTTAGCAGCTTCTCACCTCCACCTCCAGGAGACATGGACAGAAGGGACAGATTTGTTTTTGATTTTTCCTTCCTACCAAAGTCCCCCTTTCTGGTTCAGCTTTTGGCACAGCTTTTCGCTGGCTGATGATCAGCTTGGACACCAGAACACTTTCAAGGTACAAATGAAGTTCTGAGCAATGACTTCTGCTACTCTTAATGCCTGGCAGCTGGTTAGAAACTTCTCCCAGGTCCCACAGCCTCCCAAAGACCCTCCTCAGCCACTGTGAGGTTCCCTATGGCCAGCTCTCTCTGTATGGCAGGGCTTTGCTGGGGTAGCACTGTGGAGCTGGTGAACCCACAGCCTAGGTAAGCCTTTCTCCTCCAGCACTTTACAGCTCTGAGACTGCTAAAGCTTGCACATTCTTGAGGCTGAGCATCTCACAGTGGTTTTGGGAACAGGTTATTCTGCCTGCCTCTAGCTGGCTTTTGTATTTCCAGATCTTCCAGCTGCTCTGCATGGCCAGTAGGAGGGCTGGGGTCTGCTTCTTCCAGTGTGCGTGGTGGGACTGGGACCCCGCTCTGCCATACAAGCAATAACTTATTGTTTTTCTTGGTGAGGAGAGACTGGCTGTATGCCTGGGCAGAGGGGCTGGGACCCAGTGGGTGCTCCTGCCAGCCAGGGCAGGGTAGCAGAAATGCTTTCATTCCAGCTAAGCAGTGTTGGGAAAGTGTTTTCTTTTCATTCTCTTTCTAATTTTGGGCTCTGAACTCAGTGCCCAAAACACACATACACCCGAGTCTAAAGTCCAGCAGGCCAAGATACATGTGTCATTATGGGGACTGTACAAACAAGAGCAGGGTGGGAGGGAAGAGGAGCCAAACAATGGAGTCTCCCTTCTTTCTGCCCAATATTTATTGGGATTTTCATGTTTCTGTCCCTGGCTACCCTCAGGCATGTCCATGGCAGTAGAGCTGAGCTGCACCTTCCTTGTTTAAGCCAGACCTCCTCTATCCACTCTATTTGACTGTTTTACTCATTTTTAAATTCATTTGTCAGATTTTCCACGATGGAAGAAAACACAAGGAGCATCACTGGCTGTAACACAGCACACTCCTGCCTGTTTCCAGACTGATGTCACTACACTTCCCATCATCTGTGCAGCACAAAACTGGACCAGAAGCACAAAAACAGGACCAGAGTCCTACGTGGGAATGGGATGAGGAAACAGCCTACCCATCCACAAACACAGCCATCTCTGCCTGCAGGATGTGGCCCCAGGACAGGATGCAACCAGGCAAGTAAAAAGCCAACAATTCATGAATATTTTGCAGACAGACCTGAAGACATTTTTGAGTTCTAATGGAAAATAATATTTGATGCTTTGCAAGTTAGTAATAATGCATTTTATCTATGTGACTTTTTCTGCAAGGCAGGCAATGATATCACATTATTGATAGTGTTCTTTGTACTCTGTCTAATGTCCTTATTTGCACCATTTCCCAGCTCTTATCCCAATCACTCATGAATTGCTCATTCATTCAGCCACAAAGTTAAATGGACAAGAATACAGATCAGCTGGACCTTGAAAATCAAGGGGCTTGTATTTGATATATTTTCACCTGTGAAACAGGACAGTGATATTGGCTAAAAGTGGATGCTTCCACAGTGAGTTTCCTCTCTTACACTTCCCCTACCCACCATATTTTACCACCTTGTGTGTCTGCACAGACACTGGGTACTGAACAGAGGCTGTACCTGCAGCAGTGCACAAAATATTATATTCAGCACATTAAAAAAAATTTTAAATTATCACGTCCTGAGAAGTTCCCTAAACATTCTTAAAATAGATTTTTCCATCATTTAGGGTCTCATGCAGAACCCTGGCTGATGAGGTCTGGGAATCTGCTGTTAATTTGCTCATTAGGAGGTGTTTTTACAATGGCTTTCAGCACTCATGAGTTTTGTGCTCTTTCTAAAACACTCACTAAGTTTCCAATAGCAAACTGCATGAGGAGATGAATGCCCTCTTGGTAGATCCCCTAAGATCAGCACTAAATCCAGACTCCCCCATGATCTCCATCTGTCAATATGGAGCCAAGGCAAGAATCAAACACGTCCATGTCCCCAGATACGCCATGGCTGAGGAGTCCTGGGTTCAGAGCGGATCTGAAGGAGCTTTTACCTGTCCATCCCAGGAATGCCGCCCAGTGCCTCTGCCAGCCTGCCTGTGCGCCAGCAGCGAGGCCTGGGCTGTGACGCACACGGAGGAGCAATGTGGCTGGGAGTGCGGTGGGGAATGCCGAGGATGCCACAACAGGAAGCACGGAGACATAACATGTCCAAGTGGGGTAACTGAGGCAGACGGAGCAGGAATGCGATTAAATGACCCCCGCGGGATTTGGCTGAGACGCCAGGCCGTGCTGAGCTCATTCCTCCGTCAGAGGCAGGAAGAGAGCGGAGCAGGTCTTGCTGTTTGTGTTTTATCAGATGGAACCAAACGGCATCAGCAAACATTGTGGTTTGGGGAAAGATGGATTCCAGCACATTTCCCAGCTCCTGCTCTGTGTCCCAAAGTACAGCTAGCAGAGGGAAAGAGAGCAGGTGAAAGTTTCCAGGGGCACGCTGGTGTAGGAGAGGGAGCCACCTGCCAAGGCTTGCCTGGGAGCCAGCAGATGCCAGAGGGTCCGGCTAATTCAGTGTGCAGGCTACAGGGAGCTTTTATGAGCTCATTCTTCAGTGTGATCAGGAGTTTTCCCTTGAAAGAGTTTCAGGTTTTTAACTTGAAAATACCACTTTCTCCATAATAAAACTGTCCATGGAAGAAGAAGAAAAAAAAAAAAGTTTCAATGTCAGCTAATGCAAATTGTCCCTTGTCGGTAGTTTCAACTCTGGGGAATCCTGCACCAAAAATATTTTGGGTTCAGTAACAGTATATAGAGAACATGGAGTAAAAAGACCTTGAGACCCTATTAATAAATGAGCTGAGTGTTCTTTTCTAGGTTTTGCAGGTATCTTAAGTGTTTTATGTGAAGCTCTGAGAAAACAAAACTACCAGTCCATCTGTGTAACATGACTTGCTCATTCTTCTTCTTTCTCAGCCCAGTTTGGGATTATTCCTATCAGCCCCTTTGCATTTTATGCACAACTTCCCAAGTTCCATCACTTCATTAGTAAACAACCGTGTCCAGCAACATTGGCAAGAGTAAGAGCAGATCTGAGGTGCTTACAGAAAAGCTGGGAATAAAATTTTCAGAAGTTTGGAAAACAGTTGTCATGGCAACTGGTTTGGGCTGGTACCTGAAGCATCCCTCATGGCAGACCAGAATCAATAAAGGGGACCTCATCAAAACTACTTTGCTTCCCAGGTGTATTTCCTTTGAATGATTCCTGCTTTTCCCAGGTTGAACATTGCTAATAGGTTAAATCAAGGTCGCTTTTTTCCCCTACCTGGCAGTACTGAAACTCTCACATGGGTATCTGAGCAAGAAGTGAGATTGCTTCCAGTCTTCTATGCAGTTCAGAAGTCAGGATGTTTATTTAACTTTCTAAACTATATGGACCATGTCAGAGCTCTGAACTCTGCTGGAATTTCTGAAATTGGTTGATTATGGGTTTCAGTCCACATTGGAGAGGAGGATTCAGACAACTCTTGGTGCATTTGGTGCATTCATATTCCTGTCCTTGTCCTTCCTGGTTTTAAACTGTCACCTGCCAAAAACATGCTGAGGTCAGGATTCAGCTGGTGGCCTGGCTGGTGGGAGAAGCAAAAACTGGCCTGAACTTCCCTCTTTTAGCTTTGCCTGAGCTTGGGAGTGCTGACTTCAGTGAAAACTTGTTTTTATCAGTCTTCAAAGCTGCTTGCTTGTTACCCAAGGGGCAGAGAGGCAGTACACTCCAGCTGGGTAAAGTCACTTCCCTGACCAGAAAACTTGACCCCTCCCCAAAATGCTAATTTCTAGTGCCAACCCAAAAAGGGTTGCTCAGCCCCTCTTCCCCTATCCCTAACCCGCTCCTTGACAAATGTAGATGTTACAACTCTTCTTCTTTTTTTAAAAAATCAATTTATGCAACAATCTCTCTTCTCTTGTTGTTATGTAACTATCAATAGACATACAATCCAGAAGCACCTCAGAGTACCTTATTAATTTTTCTTTTGCTAACAGGCTGATGTTCCTAAACAGATGGCTGAAGGCTAAACTGTTCCTAAACTCAGGCTCCAGGCTTTAGTGCTAAGTTTTACTGTATGGACCCTGGGATGTTTCTGAACTGGTTTCTTTGAGAAATGGGGGAGGTCCCAGGATGGTTCTGCTGTGAGCAGTTCTGCTGGCTGTCCTCCTTCCCGTGCAGCCACTGACAGGCAGCCAAAGCATCAGCCGTGAGTACTCTGAGTCCTTTTCCCAGCAAGGACTGACCCAGGTGGAGGTGAAGAATGGCAGGAGAGGCTGCAATGTGCCTGTGTCCCCAGCAGCCCTCAGCTGAGTTCGGCTATGCAGCTGGATGTGCATTACAGTAGCCCTGAAATATCTCTTTCTGCTGACAGCTGAAGCTGACGGTGCACTGGGCCAGACACTGCCTTTGCCCAAGTACCAGTCGGTTTGGCCAAGATCTAAGGCAGGCCTTGAGGCCAGGCTGAGAGAAGAGGCAGGGTTGTGCCCAGCTGTGCAGCCCTTCAGCAGAGAGCCAGCATTTACAGCCCTGACCACAGCCATGCTCCTGCACACAATAGCCAAGAAAACCTGCAAGAACCATAGGCTTGAAATGTGCCCGTGGGGAATATGATTCTCCTCTGGCTCATTAACTCCTGAAAAGACTAACCAGGACCAGCTTGCAAAAAACCCCAACCCAAGCTCAATAACACAGAGACAAGAAGACAGCCAGTTAGCTATAACTAGTGTATTTAGCTACTTCCCTAACCATTGTCCACCCTTATTAATGGTTAAACACTCTATGTGTCATTGTTTGCTGTTTCTGGCCAATTCAAACTCTTTCAAGTGGGTGGAAGAGTGAAGCATGGAGGGAAACCAACACCAAAGGCGTGCTTGTATTTTACAAGACACCCAATTAAATGGCACCTCAGGTTACCCATAAGTCATTTTCTTTCCTGTTAAGGGACATTTATTAGAATTCAAAAATGCATGAATGAGCAGAGTTCTTAACCTTGCCTTGAAACTGGTGAATGTGTATTGTGCCTAACTCACATCCTTCGTGCTTATGTGTTATCTTTCCCTTATCTCCACAGTATCAGAGAACTTCAGTTTTCTGCTTATTTATCTCCACGGTGTCCTGAGGACTTCTTAAAAGAATGAGATCTGACTAACTTGTCCAAAGTCACACAAGAAACTGGTGGCAGCACAGAGGATTGATGATTTGTTGGCATGGCAGGTGGGTGACCGTGAAGTCCTTCTAGAGCACATCAAATGTCACACCAGCCCTTTGGCCCTGGGCCCCTGCTCTTCTTGCATGGGAGGGGTTGAAGCTGTGCTGCCCTCGAGCCCTCGTGGGTCTGGGGGCCCCGTGGCTGCCCATGCATGGCACAGCTGGAGTCATGGGGGTTTTCCCTGGCCACGGGGCTGTGGCAGGTAACTCATGCCCCTGCTCAACCACTGGTGTCTCGGTCCTTCATCGAACTGAAACAGCTAAGAGTAGCCGGTCTGCTAAACCACATACTTTTCCTCCTTCAATCAGATGTTCAATAAGGATTAAGCCGAATCTACTACCTTAATTTCTTACTTCCTCACTTCCTACTCCTGCCCAGTGGCCAAGACATTCTGTTTGAACTAGGGATGAACCTCCTCTGGTAGATGAAGACCCATACACAACCTTTGCCTCAGACTTGAACCAAACTTAACTTGACTCTTCAGTTGAGTTTGAAAAGTTCTGTAAACATTTTTTTCAATTTTCACGTTCCTCTGCCCTCTTTGGGATTTGGCTGGAGGTAGAGGCACCAAAATACCCTGAGGAATGCTGTCTTACAGTAATTTCTGACCCTGCTGATTAACCAGTCTTTCTGATTCTGGTTAACTCTGCTCATTTACAGGCCAAAAACACACTTGGGCAAGATTCAAACAAACATCCAGGCTAGCAGCTTCAAATGCTCTCATTCACGAGTGATCAGTCAGAAATCTCTCTGCTGAGTTTGGTGGCTCCAACATCAAAGGTACAGCACTTTTCATTGCATGACCACACTGACATCACCACTGCAAAGCCTGATGTAGGATGGAATGAGCAAATCCTGCCAGTTTTCACTGCCTGAATTTGGCAGCACGCAGAGGTTTTGTGATGAACTCTGCTAGAGGTGAGGTGATGTTGGACAGATGTGACACCCCCTCTGTCAGATGTGGCACTCAATAACCTCTGACCTCTGAGACAGAGGACAACACTGAGACTGTCTGGGAGTCCATCACTAAATGGTTGATACATAAATAGCTTTGTGCTTTCTTTTTTTTTTTTTTCTTTTTTTTTTCTCTTTTCCTTTTTTTTTTTCTTTTTTTTTTCCTTCTTGCTCTTTTATCTGACAGACAGCCTGGTTCACAGAACAGTATGCTNGCTCTTTTATCTGACAGACAGGCTGGTTCACAGAACAGTATGCTGGGAAGATGGGCTGATATGAGTGCTCTTCCATGCAAAGACATCCAATATTTTCTCTTGGGCTGTCTTTCCTATTCCAGTGCTGATCTACTACCATATGCTCCTGCAGATGTTGCTGTGGTCCTTGTCTTGGCCTGAGAATTTACTGAGCCTTGGATGGGCTGAGGGAGGTATGAGGGCATCAGGACCATCCAGTGCATGGCTGGCACATGTCCTTACAGCTCTCAAGCATCTGAACAACAAAACATTATGCAGGAGATAATGAACCTTTTGCAGACAATTAAAAAAATCAGGCAGTAACATTTCAGCCAGCCAGGATGGCTTGAGCAGCTTCCACCTGTCCAGCCCTGCCATTGACATAAGGCCCTTCTTGCACAGCAAGAAAAGTAATTGAGGGGCAAGAGGGAAGTGGTGGTGAACATCCTTATGTTTAACATCTGTTAATGAAAGATCATTTAACCAACTGCAAAAGCAAGAATGGTCACTACTTCAGCTCCCCAAACTCATGGTGTCACAGCACTTCTCAGAATTGTGCTCCCTGTAGGACGACACTGCCAGGATGAAAGGGCGGTTTAGTTTCAAGCAGATTATTGCTTCATAGCACAGGGCATACAAGGACTTCAGGCCCTGAGTCTGACCTTGACAGCCCCCCCATACACGTCAGATTTCCTAGTCCAGCCTCCAGCCCTCCTTCCCTACCACAACAACATAAGAACAAACCAGCTAGAGTTGTTGCTTAAAGGGAGAGCTGGCTGATACCATTTTGATGGTGAAGTACATGCATTTGGATGGATGCTGTGTAGCAGGATCCTCTGTTTCCTGAGAAAGGGATGAAAGCTGAATTATGGGTCATGAAAGTAGTGATGCTTCTAGTGGGACTGAGAGAGCACTAGATTCCACAGCTCTGCCTCAGGCAGAGAATAGGCGAGTTCTTAAGGAGGCTACTTTGCTTCCTTGTTGGTTTTTTTTCCTACTTCTCAGGGGAGACAGAGTGAGGTGAGTCCCAAGATTCTCATCTCCCTGCAAGCAGCAGCCACATCACCTCCATCATGCTCTGAAACCAGATGAGGATTCCAGGTCCATTGCCTGGTTGCCCTCACAGAAGATGCCTCATAGAAGCCTCATCAGCTTATTCATCTCACTCCTTTGGAAAATCATGGCGGAGCACTGCCGTTTCTTTATCTCAACTGACTTCTCTTTCTCCCTTCTCCCTCCCTGCAACTGCCCAGGTTGTTTGTTGGCACCTCCACCGTAGTGTCAGTGCCAGTGTGCAGCAGAGGGGTATCTCATCTCTGAACAATGCTGGATTAGGTGGTGGGAGTCAGCACTTTTCTTCCAGCAGACACTATCCAGCCTTGACCTCCACCATCCAGATCTGCAGGTCAGTGCCCCGAAGCAATGTTCCTCCTTGACTCTGATACTTCTACCCAGATGATCATTTTAGCTGGTAAAGAATTTTTCTAACATACGAAGAAACAAAGACCTAGCAAACCAAAATATAACTAGTGCCCAGCTGCCTCTTTATCTGGCTGTGCTTTGTTTTCACAAGCTGAAGAACTTCGTGGTGCCAGGAGGGATGTGATAGAAGTTCTTTGTCTCATAAATTATTTTGGCCCAGTCTTTCCCCAGGAGATAGGACTTGAGAGCAAGAGCTGGCAGCATGAGTTCTGCTCCCAGCTTTGGCACTGACCTGCTGCATGACCTTGGACAACTCACTTCACCTCCCCTGAGCTTCTGTTTCCCCTCCTCTCCTTTGTCTGCCTTGTTTATTTGGACTGTCAACTCCTAGAGAAAGGAATTCAGCCTCTGTGGCAGCTTGAAGATTGCATAGCATGATGGGACCCCAATCAGACTCATTTCTGGGAGGTACCACAGTAAAAAAGTTCATAATGATGACTAGAAACTAGCATTTGCTAAACAATTGTATGAGAGTTTTTGCTTATTAAGTGGCATACATGAACTAGCAGAACATCTCTGACAGTTCGGAGAGCTTGTCCAGGGACGACAACTGTTTTTGTTCCTTTTCCATGGCCACACTGAAGATCATATCTACCAGCCCCATAAATATTGACATCTTCTCCCTGTCCCAGCTGTACAGTGGGAGGAGTGGGAAGCATCTGCCAAAGAAAAGGGAATGTTTGTAGGAGGTAATGAAAAAGGCTTCTCTTGGAGTCCTCCCCCTCGCAAACATCTGGATAGATAACAGCTCTTGTGAGAAAGGTTGAAAGAGCTGGGGAGGCCTCCTGGAAAGGGCAGGGAAACACTCCACTTTGGAGCTGGTTAGCACCAAGGGCAGAAAGGTGGAGAGAGGCTGTGGGGGCACACACAGGCCCTGTCGCCCAGAAGTGAGGGATGGAACAGACAAAACCAAGGCCACCAAAAGCCTATGGGGCAGATCATCTTTAGGTGAAACCACAAGAGCCTTAATTCCAGAATACACCTCTTTCAGGCAAGTGCTGCAGCTTTGAAATTCATTTTACCCTCTGGATGGTATCAAAAGGTGTAATGAAGGTCTTGCCATTGCATTTGTTGCTCTTGAGGAGACTCCATGCTCACCCACTGGCTTCTACTTCTCTCAGAGTCCCCCTGGCAGTGCCACTGCTGTCCCTCAGCCAAGAGCATGGCCTTCTCTTCCCACTAAGTGACCCGCAACTGGTACGCAAGGACATCGTGATAGGGCAAGGATCACAGCCTGTGCTACACGCCACTCCACAGATATAGCTAAGAGCAAATTGTTTCTCTAACATGCCAAGGATGCTTTCAAAAAACCTCTTACCCCACTACCCCTTCGGCAGCAGCCCTGCTGCTTGACAAACTCCACTGAAACGCTTGTCTGCTTTTAAAATATCTTGAATGTATTGCATGTATTGGCCTGTCATTGGTTTTCTCAGGCCCCAGCGATGCAGAGGGGTCTGCTGGGAGCAGTGGTGGAAAGCAACTGCTTTCCAGTTGACAGGACTGGAGGGCAAGCACTACCTGCTGTTAGGGGAGAAAGCCAATCCAGTTGTTAATCCATCAACCAGAGGCCAATGCAGAATTGTTCCCCCCAGTGCTGCTTTCCAATGCTTTGTCCATTTATGCCTGTGCTGGTGAAGGTCCTTCCCCTGCCTGCCTGGCCCCTCAGGGTTATCCTCTGGGATAAGTTCTTCCTGCCCTGGCAATGCCTGGGAGTACACTGAGGCTTTTTCTGTCTCCAGATGTAACAGGTGGCATAAAGAAGGCAAAAACATATGAAGGATGATCTAAATAAACTCCACCTGGCCTTAATTCCCTACTCCCCACTGCAACAGGAGCTTTGGAAACTTAAGAGAGGAGCAC
>VYZR01026057.1:0-14041 GCA_013400675.1 Oxylabes madagascariensis
AGATTTAAATCTAGGAGACCATTGTACTTTGAAAAACATAATAGTGATTTACTAATGTCCAGACTGAACTCACTGTTTGACACCTCAAATAATCAGACCAGTCCAGTTTAGCGCGCATCTGGTTGTGTTGTGCCGTGTGTACAGAAGTGAAATGTATTAAAAACTGCTCAGCTTCGGATGTGTTCATCTGGGGATTTGCTCATAAATAATTGATAACCCTCTGAAACAAAATCTCTTCATTACTCCGTGGATTGCTCACCTCTTCTCTCCCGCGCTCATTGTTCTCGCAGGCGGGGGAAGGAGGTGCTGCTTTAATGAAGGTGCACGTCAGCCTCTGCTGCTCCTTCCAAAGGTCATCCAGCTAAACAGTGGTAGTGAAATGCTTGACAAAGGTAAACATTTTATGGAGATATGTGGCATTCCAGTGTTTTAGAGGAACCACTAAGCTGCTGTATTTAAGACTTCTTTGCATCCTAGCATATAAGCAGCATGGACGATGAATTACTAAATCAATGAAATGTTTGCATCTACTGTGCTGCAGGACAGGACGTCAAATTAAGGGTCATTTGCTGTTCAGTACCAATTGCAGCTTGATCTTTCATGATTTTACTGCTAAGGATACCATTAAGTATCCTTGCTCAGACTGTTTGCTGCAAATGGGACAAGTCTTGGTGAGCAGTGCTTTCTCATTGAAGTGAGAGTGAGTTCCCATTTACCAGACCTTGATGCATAGTGATGAATTTCCTTTTCTGCAAAAAAAGAACTGTTCTGTGTCCACTGACCTAAAGTCTGAATTGATCTAACAAAATCTTGTTTTAATGGAAAAAATGTCTTAATGTAAGTTCAGTTCATCTTTTTGATGACTTGATTGCTTCAGAGTTATTAGCCAGATTCTGTAACAGTCTTTAAAGGTGCTAATACTTGCTTGCATTTAATAGCCCTGACTATTGCTAATGTGAAGGAAATGATCAAATACATCATTGAGAGAGAACCCTAACAAATCTTACAGCTATTTTAATGCGAGGTTTCAGATGTTACTCTTTTTAGTTGGAAGGTGAATGCCATAAAGGCTTTGTCAGACTGCCATTTCTAGATGACAGCACTTTCTTTGGACTAACTGGAAGTCGTAGAGTGCTGATCCCAGTTTTCAGCTTCAGGATTCATAGCTCAAACTCTTCTTTTTTTACTTGGCAGAAGTATGCATCTGTGGTGGTGTCTGGATTCACGTCTTCCAAAGAAATACTGGATCAATCAAAGAAAATGAGAAAGATTTTCTGAAATGGTAATCACATTCTGGCTGGTCCTGGAAAGAACAGAGCCTTTGCTCCTTCTCTAAACCACAAGATTAAGCTTGCTTATAAAGGATTAACAGAGCTCTCTTCTGTTAATTCGTAGTGGTGTAGTCGAAGTGCCCGATTCTACATCAGTGGAAAATCCATTATCAATCAATGGGAGTTTTGCAGCTGAAGCCAAAGGGATTAGAGGCTCATCGTTCAGAAGTGACTGAACAAGAGAAAGCTCTGGATATGCTTGTTGCCACACAGCTGTGAGCCACCGCTGGGGTGTGCCCACAAAAAAAGGCAAAGTGTTCAGTTGCCTCAGGTGGGCTATTTCCAGAGACTGGGAAAGGGCTCGTGGCAAGGGGCAGGGCAGCAGAGAAAGCTTCCCTGGGGTGCTGCTGATAGTGGGCTGTTCCTCATGTCCAAGCAATGTGATTTCAAACTGGAAAAGGTAGGATAACCTTTTAGCGGAGAAGGATAACCTGGAGCCTTCTCTAGGGCTCGTGCTGTGCTTGGGGGAGAGTCAAGGAGGAGGTCAGTGAGAGTAGGAGTTAAGAGCCATGGAAGAGGGGTTCAGGTCTGGGGATAAGGGGTGCAGAGGAGCACTGCTACCTACACCACGCTCTGACACCGCCACTGCTCAGGCTGCCACCCAGGTACGCTGGTTTAGGAGACTGGCGTGTAAGGGAGAGGCAGAAAGACATTGCTGAAGAGGTTGCTAAAGAATTTGCTACTAATGGTGTTGTGGGTGATTTCTTCACAAATTGCACTGTCTCCAGCAGTTTCTTCCATCAATGAATAACAGCTACTTTTCCTTCTAGTGGAGTGCATAGACCTACATTCAGACTGTTAGAGCCTGCAAACTAGAACGCCTGTGATTGCAGACTTGCTTTAGTTAGGAATATTTACCTAGCCTATTCCAAAATATAATTTTACTTTCTTTTGAAATGCTGTCAGAGACCTTAGCTTAAATACCTCTGATCCCGAGCCTAGCTGTGGGGAAAAGCACAGTCTCCATGGCCTCTACTGCAACATTTGGTAGTTACTTTTCCACAAATGGAAGCTAATACTTCAAAAAAAGCTATTCAGAGTAAAAATTACATTTTTTACAACAACTTGGTAAATGTATGTGTATTGTTTTGATCTGTTACAATAGGCAAGGTTGTGTCATTTAGTTTGGCAATTACAGAGATTAAATTAGTTTTCCTTTACTCTTGTTAAATGCAAAGTAATTGAACACATGCCATGGAAGGTTGGGACTCTTGTGTTTGTAGCTTCATCATTTATTAATCTAACACATTAAATGAGAGGCTTTATAGATTTGCTTGCCTGAGGAAAAAGAAGAAAATACAGAAAGGCCAAACTGGATGTGTATGTATTCTGTCTCACACTTTGATGTGCTGTCAAATATTGCCTGATTTTTAGTACGCTTTGTAAGAAATGACACTGCTTTGTCCCCAGAGGGGTCAGTTGTGACCTCATGTTTAAATAGTCTGAGTAAACTCATATTTGTCTAGCCAAAGTTACTTGTGCAGTTCCCTTCACACTCTACATACAGGAATGTAATGTTGTAGTCAGACCAGCAAAAGAAGCTACAAATGAGAACCCTGTAAAAAGGTATATTTTGGAAGTATCTTGGCCATCTTAATTGACTCCCCTAGTTATAGGAGGGGCTGTCCCTTCCCCTAGCTCAGCTTTTTGAGAGGATAGTGTTGGCAGCGGTGCAATAACAGCTCTGTGGGGGCAGACATGCTCTTCTTTCTTACCTTTCTGTAGCTGGAGGGGATTTGAAAATTGGATATTTCTCTCTGTCTCTGCAGCTCCAAGTAGCCCTGAGACTGCCAGCCGTGGATTAGTGAAATAAATCCCTCATGTTTGTACTGAAGTGGAAAGCATAAAGAGCATTTTCTGCCTTTTTTCCCCCTTTTTAATGTGTCATTTGCTGGCTGGCACAGTGACCTCCATTTCGTAACTCGTGAAGAGACTTGTCACAGAGCTTTTCTCTGTGGGCTAATTTATCACTCAAGGGAGCAGCAGCATGTGACATTATGCATGTGGACCTGAGGTAAATAGTTACCGATGGACCACCAATACTGAATGTGTACTTTAAATATTATCTGTTAATGCACTTTGACTTCTCTAATATGATTTTCTTTCCCTTCTGTTTTATCTGTTTTCTTAACTATGTCCTTGGTAATCAAAAGGGATGCAAACATCTAGTCACCTTTTGGTATTTATAACTGGATTTGGAAGAAAATATTCCTAGCAATTTAGTACATGAAATTTGCCAGTTCATTGGGAAATGGTTTTATGCTAATAATGTAGAGGTACAACAGTTCGGTTTTCCAGGGTATCTTGGTGGACAATCTGTCAAATCTTTTAAATTGTTCCAGTCAATTATATTGACTGAAGTGCAAGAAAGAATGAATTTCTTTTTTGCAATTCTTGAAGATTCAATTTCATACTCTTGATTTACATTCTGGTATCAGTTGTGTATTTTAATTTGTGTGAGTGAACCCTGGAGCTCTTACTCACTTGTGCCCCATCTTTAATTTTGTTTGACAAGTCCATCTCATTCCTGGAAAGCTAATATACCAGGAATTGATTAACATTAACAGTCAGGTGAATGATAGGGGAGGAGGTGATATCTGGGTCTGGTGTGGGGCCTGACCAGTTATGCTGATTTAATGGGTACTGGTTTCCAGGTGATCTTGTTATCATTCTTCTCAACAGGTTTGGCTAAAACGGCCCCGGAGAAGAGCTGGGAAAGCAAACTAGAAGCAGAGGATTGGTTTCCCGCCAAAAAGGGAAGCCATTATTACGAGGCACAATTAGCTATATTATTTACTTGGCAAAGCAGGCAGGCAGGAAATAACTCAGCATTTCTCTGTTTCGTGTTTTCTCAGTACTCAGGCATAGTGTGCACAAGTAATATGGTGCAGTTGGTTCTCAGCAGGCACATCAATGTCTGGTCTGGAAGGAGAAGCCCAGTCTGTGAAAAGGGTGATGGAACTTCCAAACTCCTGTAGGGATGGCCCAAGTAGCTGCCCTGGAGGTTTGGACCTCATGGTTGGCAGTCTGGGAACCTGGAAACCCTTGGATGATTTTTGTCTTTTTTTGCCTCTCCCAGCTGTGGGAATTACTGAAATATTAGTTCTTGGACAGTGGTGAAATTAACACAAGTTGTTTGTTTTAATCAGCAGTAAATATTTTATTCAAGAAACACTGTAAACAAGAAAACTTGTTTTCCTGTGATTTTCTTAGCTAGGCAGAAATGATACATTGCAGTGGTGTGATTCCCTGAGAAGCAGACTTTCAAAGTCTTGGCAATTTCCATGTTCCAGCCAGCATGATATGTGCCTTGCTTCACAGAGGAGCTGTATTTCCTATATTAAGTATTAGCTTGTATAATTGATTACACTGGTGCTTAAAAAAAATCAACCACTTTAAACAGCAAAGTCTTTCTTTCATGAGATTCTAGACAAATGAGAAAGAAAACCAACCAACCAAAAAAAAAAAAAATCCAAATCCCTGAAACCAACCAAAAAAGTACACACAGAAAACCCTTGGGAACTTCTGGGCTTTACCTATCTGTCCATAGGCAATAGGAAATTGATTTTCTGAGGTATAACTCTAATGTTTTAGTGTTCATCATTTAATAAAAATTATGATCCCTGCAGTTCATCAGCAGATGGCACTTAAAAAGACAGAATTCAGAAAAAATAAGTGTGAGGATTGCTGCGGATAAATGATCAGGACAAGAGCTGTGAGATTGATACCTTTTAAACACCTAGCTCTCTGGTTTTATTAACACTCTAGTACCTGTGGTGCATGTGTGCATCAGCCTGATTGTGTGCAGACAGAAACAGGCTCTTGAGAAAAAAGAGGGCTGTTAAATCAGTTGTGGTAAAGAGTGAGGTTTTGGTGTCAGGGAGAAGTGCAGCGCTGCTTTCTCTTCCTTCCTGTGTCTGATGTTTCAGTTTAGCCGTAGAGGAGTTTCAGCTGGGGCTGAAACTTAAACTTGCATTTTTTCACCCTCCTGCTCGATCCTCTCCAGAGGACTTTTGTCCCTCAGCCCTGGGAGTGATGGTGTTTGGTACAGGAAAGGGTTAACTTCCAAAAGCACAGCCTGGCAGTTCAGTGCCTCTGGAGCTTTAAACGAGGAGATGCTGATGCAGTGCAGACTGTAAAGTGGGCCCGTGCTGGGGCGTATGGCCAACATGGGATCGAGGATCACAGGTCATTTACATGCTGACCAAAGTCTGCCTTCTTGCTGTGGCTGGCCCCAGCTGAGCAATGCTGCATCTGGGGCACGCTGCCTTCTGCTCTGCTGCAGAGCGGCTAGGAGATATCCCACATCCAGAGCTGAGCTTCACAGTGCTAGATACTGGGAGCAAGGGGAAGTGCCAAGTCCTTCCCATGGGGAGGAACAGCCCCAGGCACCAGTATGTGCAGGGGGATGACCATTTGGAAGGCAGAAAAGGTGCAGGGGTTCTGGTGGACATCAAGTTGAACATGAGCCGGCAAATGAGCCCTTGTGACAAAGAAGGTAAACTGGGCTGCACTAGACGAAATATTGACAGCAAGTGGAGGGAGGTGATCCTGCCCCTCTTCTAGGCACTTGTGAGGCTACACCAGTTCTGAGGTCCCCAGTACTGAAGAGAAAGGGACATATTGGAGGGAATCCCACAAAAGGCTATGAAGATGATTCAGTGACTAGAACATCTCTTGTACGAGGAGAGGCTGAGAGAACTGGGGCTGTTCAGCCTAGAGAAGAGAAGGCTGAGGGGAGAATGTTGTCAGTTTGTAGAAATACCTGAAGGGTGGGCACTAACAGGACAGAGCCAGGCTGTTTTCAGTGGTGCCCAGTGGGCAAACCAGAAATACAGGAGGTTCCTTCTGAACACCTGGAGAAACTTTTTTTTCACTGTGGGTGTGGCTCAGTACTGGCACAGGTTTTCCTGGGAGGCTGTGGAGTCTCCATCCTTGCAGGTATTCAAAACCCACCTGGACATGGTCCTGGGCAACCAGCTCTAGGAGGCCCTAGTTGAGCAGGGATGTTGGATCAAGTGATCTCCAAAGCTCCCTTCCCACCTCACTCTGATTCTGTGACAGCACCAACTGCACTCTTTAGCAGCTGAGCTGGATGGGTGGTAGGGACAACCTCTGCATCTCCTTCTTTACAGACACGGGCTTTTTAAGAGAGCCTGTTCTAAGTAAGTTCTCCAGTTTGTTTTTTAAAAGTTTGAAAAAGGTTCTCCATTCTCACTGAAAGAAGGATAGCAATACACTTCTCCATTTGCTTCTACTTCTTCACCTTCAGTTTTTAAAATATAAAATCTTTTACATGTTCCCTGGATTGTAAAGCAGAGATGCAGTATCTGCTGTCTCCTGTTCCTGCAGGATGTGTGCAAAAGAGCAGTTACTTCATCACTGTTTTGAATATGCAGTTGAAAAATAAGGGAAAATCTCATTCTTTGTAGAGACTTAAGCCTGTAAATGTTGGACAAATAATGCTTATTGAGCAAATCCCTTGTCTTGCTTTTTTGAAGTATATCCTTTCCTTTAAAGCCTGTTGCTTACTAACTCTGTTTTCAAGCGGTTTCTTGCTGGCATCATGTCCCGTGTGTCTCCACAGCACAGCAGATGAAGTGCTGAGCTTAGCTGTCATATTAATAGGCCTTTAGCAGTCTCATACCAAAACTCAAGGCAGGAGACTTTTATCAACACGAGCCTACAGGCAGGGCTTTTGTAAAACCACAATGGTTAGGTGTGCCACTGCATGTTCCCTCCTCCTGGTGAGTTAACACCCCTGTAAACAAACCCACCAAATGTGCTGCTTTTGATGCAAGTGGGAGGAGTGGAGCTGTTATCAGTGACCTCAGCCTCCTCTCCTTGCCTTGCAGGCTGGTTTTGTATTAATTACAGGCATAGCTTTAATCTTCATCAACAGGATAGCAACTGTAGTGCTATCCTTTGACTGTAGATGTTCAATTTGTCTTTATCTCCTGATTCTCTGTTTGAAAAATTAAGACTGAAGTATTTTGCACATAAATTTATTTTGTATTCATGGTTTTTAAAATTTGCTGAGAGCCTGATCTTAGACATACGGGTGCTACCTTCTTAGTGTAAATATTATTGCTCTAGTGCAATCCTTGGAGACAGTGGTAGGCTTTCCCGGTCAGGGATAGTTTTTTGAGGCAAAAGAGGAGCAGTTTTACAATAAGTTGTGTGGTTCTCCCAAAGGAGAAGGAGCGTTACTATTTTAGGGTAATATGAAATTCAAGCCTTTACATAGGTCTTCTTCAATTAAAGGCATTCACAAGAGCTTACATACCATTTAAGATTTGAATATACTTGCAATAGCAAAGACTTCAAAAGAGAAACAGCTGCATGTGTGACAGAGTGGCTGAGACCTCAGTGAGCTGCAAAATGGGTGACAATTTCCTCTTTTTACATCTGACCTAGGAAGTGGGTGTAGGTTTAGGTAGGAATAAGCTTAGCCAAGAGAAACACCCCTTCCTCCAGAAAGGAGATTTTGTTCTTTGGCTTTGGTACCTAAAGTGTGTAATATGGGAAGAAAAATGCTTGGGAGGATTAGAGTTCATACGGTATTTCAGTTGATTTAAAATACTTAGGAATGTTCAGAAACCACAAGATTGCAAATATTGACAGTCGTAGGTGTACATGAGCAATAGCCACTGAGATGATTTCCATGATAAGTGAAAATGTAGATTTCATGTCACTTTTTAATTTGCATTTTGTGCCCTGGGGTGGCTTTGGAGGGATTTTACATATGAACCCCTGGTGCAGAGAGGTAACTGGATGGATGAAGTGACACTTGGTGTTACATTTGCTCTTTATTATACAAGAGGTACATTTATTTTTAGTTTTGGTCATGTAAAAATGCTGCAGTCCTAAAGCTGAGAAGAAATATTTTAGTATTTCTGGGTTTTTATTGCAACCAATTCATACAAGTATGACATGCTAATATCTGTAGCTAGTAAGAAACTAAATTGGGTTTTTTCTGTTGTATATTTTATTTGCTTTAAGTGGCTGCACATGTGACACAAGCAGTGAACTCAAGAATAACATTGCTGTTGCATTTAGGCAAACCTGTAATACAAAGAAAATGCACTCCAAGACTTTGAAGAGTTTCAGAAAAATTCTGAATTAGTGTGTAAAAATGTATCTTTTAACCTCAAAAGCTTTTTATACACTAAAGTACTTGTCCCACACACAAATAACAGCAGATCAGTTGAAAACAAGAGAAAGTAAGTCAGAGAAAAGAAAATTAGTGTCCTCAGGCTCAGCATGGGAAGCTGCTTAAACACATTGTAGAAGTCACTTACAGCATGTGTATATAAGCAGGCAGAAACAGTGGTCTGCTGAAAGCACAAATGTTAGGAGTTGCTCAGACTACAGAAATATCCTCAAGCAGATGGGTATCTGCCCCTAATGATTCCAACAAAAAAAAACCCCAGCCAGACTGTGTTGAATTGGATGCAAGCTGAGCATGAAGATCTGAAAAAGACTTTGAAGAGTAAAGAGTCTATAACATAAAAGAAAATTATGAACTGTGTATATATCTATGAAAAAGTTGATACCTGTAAGAGCACTGGAAGGCATACAGGGCCACCAGGCAGGTCATCAGAAAAAATAACTCAATTGAATTGGTCATTGCAGGAGAATTTGGGCAGGTGTTGTGTTGGTTAAGAAAGATGAGGAGGTGTCAAACTGCTGAGGTGTCACAACAGAAATGCTGAAGAGAGCTGGAGAATTGAATACAGAGGTGTGACCATGTGTCATACAGAGCAAGGGCAATGCTCTGAAGAGGCATCACTGCTGACAGAAAACACACCACACATGTGGGTGCCGCAGCTGTGATTTGTGAGTATGAGGAATGAATTTCATTTTAAAAACCCTGAAATATTTGGTGGAAATTAGGTAGTAATTTTGAACAGTCTGGCAGTGGCAGTCCTGGGAGGCTATGAGTAACCAGGTGGACAGTTGCTTTCCCCAGCCCACTCCAGCTCCCTCCTTTTGACTTCTGATGCTTCCCTTCCAGATGGGTGAGCACAGCAGCCCTGCTGCCTTCTGTTCTTCTTGTCCTGCCTGCAAGCCCCTAACTAACTCCACACTCTAAGTCTATCGTCCCCCAAACCTAATTCATTCTTTATAAGATATTCATCTCCAGTTTCACTGTGATTTGTGGAAGTGGAGGAAAATAATGTGAAAAATAGGTGCTTGGGCTTCTGGATATTTCATGAGAAGGCTGTGTTATTTGTAAAAAAATTATCCTCAGGTTATATGTCTTGTATAACTGAACTGCATGATTTACCTTTAAGTGCCTATCTGCTGTGCATCGTGAATCTCCGTACAGTGCTGTTTCTCCTCTCCTGTACAGCCTTCACCCATGGATGAGAGATTTGCATAAATGAATTCTTCATGTAAATGTGATCAGGCTGCAGATCCAGCATCTTCTTGTAATGGATGTACCAATCCTCTTGAATTGAGCTGGTGTCTATCTTGGTAATTGAATCTATTTGTTTGTTGCTATAGTTTTGGGAATTAGCGGGGAGTGAGGTGCATGTACTGACACACTTTTGCTGCAGCCTTCGTAGCCTTAACTGATCATTAAGTTTCTTTGCAAGAAACAAGAGGCAAGCATTGGGATGGGGGTTGGCCATGCTGCAGCTCAGGCAGGGGCTGGGACAAGAGTTGGGGGGCTCCCTGGGGACACCCTGGTTATCTGTCTTGGTCCTGAGCCAGTAAGCTGCCCCCTCACCCTGCTCCTTGGGGACAACCTGCCCGGGGCCCGGACGGGGTAAGCAGTGTAATTGGAATGGTGCATAAGCCAGAGAGATAAGGAGCTCTGCAGCTTTGGTTGGTGTTATTCAGGCTGTGACATGGGGCTTGATGTGGCCTCTGAGGTGCCATACTGTGTGAAGCCTCTGCCTGAGAATAAAACAACCAAAGCATCTCACAGATTTTTCCTACACTCCTCTGTTCCCTGTGCAGAGCATCCCCCATTTGTTTGGGGTTTTTTTTTACCTCTAATCACTGGTTTCGGCTGACTCTCTTCATTCATGGTCTCATGGTCTTGTTTCCCTTGCGTTACTTTCCTTGCTCTGATTTCTTTCTGTTCTTCTAGCTCTTTTTGTACCAATTTTGTCCCAGCTTCTGTACTCTTCCTGGTGCCTCCTCTTTCCCCTCTACCTGAAGCATGAATAACTGAGATAATGAGACACAGGCCAATTTCCCCAATTACTTTGTATATGTATGCATATGTATGGCCTCATCCACTGCCTTGTCTCTCATCCTTCTGTCCTTTCCTAAAGCAGTCTCTGGAGGATGGGATTATCTTTGAGTGTGTATTTAGCATATTTTTGCTGCCACAGTGTCAATAGCATTGAGTAATGGTATATATGTTTTGAAAACCTAGAGCTGTGTTACACTGTTCATTTGGGCTAGTAATGCCTGACAAATGACCAGGTAGCCTAGCTTGTCATCACCTTCAGTAGGATGTTTTCCTGCATTCAGGTTGTCATCGCATAGTTTTATATTTTCGAAGTTGGAAGGGAAGATAAATTAATAGTCTGTATGGCCTCTAATAATTATTTCATGTTTTTTATACTAATGTTAATGTGTTCTGAATAATGGTTTATGTGAAGTATCTGTTAATTTAGGTAATAGGGATAGTATTTTGATCAGGTGTGTAGTAAATGCAGGAGTTGGAGGGTATTTTTGAAGGCTTCTCCATCTTTCTGTAATTACCAGATAGATAATAGGAACTTGCCAGATTCAACATGCTAATGACTGCCTTCCAGCTTTGAGAGAGACAGAAATTATATGCTAGCAGTATCTGAACGAGATTCTGCTTTGGTAGTGTAATAAAACATACAATACTATGCTCTCTTACCATTACGTAAGCGTCCATGAATATGTCCTCAGTCTTTCAATACAGAAAATAATGAAGATGAAGCTAAATTTACTTTGGGAGTACTCAGATGGCTATTGATGGCTTAGGAATGCTGGGTTATCAATAGTAGATGAACTGCTTTGTTGTTGTCTGTCACTTTGCAGGACTGCCTCATGAATCATGTTTAGATAAAAGCTAAATGCTCTTACTGTCCTATTTTGCTGTTTTAAATTGCTACCTTTTCAGTCTTGTCCACAGATTTCCTGAAGCAAGCTCTCTGTGCCTGAGATGCAGGGTATTTTCTTAGTGGTGCCGTTTTTCAGCTGGCTCTGGACTGTGCTGCCTGATTAAAGGCAAATCTCCTAAGATCCTGGCTTGTGCCAATGATCTGCTGTGCTGTCTGTTCCACAGGCAGCTTAGCACTGCTCTGTGCTGGGCATTTAGGAGCACAGTTAAGAAAACTGTGTGTGGGCACTATTCTTAAATATATCACATACCCTTGATGCCTTTCAGTTGGGTCTAGACTAATGGAGAAGAGAGCACTTTGGGTGTTGTGCCACCAGCTGCTCTATTAGTTGCTTCTTGCTATATCTCACTTTTAAAGGAATGATTTGTAGCTCACGAATCCCTCTGGGATGAAACAAGTTCTGTCCAGTATTTTCTTCTAAAATTCAGTCAGTATGGTGGATTGCTATAGAAGAACATGGAGACTAAAGTTAGTCTTTCGTATTTATTACCATCGCATTGGTAGAGTGTAAGTAAAGGAGCAGTCTGAGGTAGCAGATAACCTTTGGGCAAAGGAAAAAATAACAAAAAGTGGTATAAACTGCTGCAACAGTATTTCTAAATCTTCAGGAAATCATCTAATCCCCGGTTAATATAAAGCATGCCTAAAATTACTGGATCTTTTGAAGTTGGTGTCTTTGTTTCAGAAGTAACCCCTGCAGCCCCAAGTGGTGTGAATTTTTTGGGGTGTTGCTACAGAAAGGTTTCTGGAGGTACAAGACAGGAACCTTGTTTGGCTCAGGAGCTGTGAACCAGGTCACATGGTTTGTGGAGCTGGCGTGTCCTCTGTGGGACATGGGGGAAATTCTGGGAGAAAGCTTTTGTAAATTTATTCTGATTTATTCTGAAAAACACATCACTTAGATACTGCGTTAATGGTGTGTTGTACTGGTCAGCGTTAGGTGTAAGAGGCAAGGCAATTTCAATAAAGAAGTAAATGTCACCATCATTTTTTCCAGGGCTCTACACATCAGTTGTATATATTAAAATGGACAAAGACTACAGCATAAGGGGGTGGTTGTGTTCCTACCAGTTCCTCTGGTAGTAATTAAGGGCACACTTAGACCAGTGGGCTGATGAGTACCAGATCTGGGTATACAATGTGTGTGACCCATCAGAGTGAAACTGAGACAAGGGTCCCAGCACTTCTTGTCTCTCCATCCATTGCATCATGGTTTCTGCAGGAATAGTGCCTGGATCTGGGGTTCCAAGGGAGCCCCCTACACCACTGCTTTGCTTGCCAGCCTCTGGAAACCTGGGAAGAGCTGTAGTGACAAGAGCACCTCTGTACTTCTGGTGAGTTTTGGGCATTTGTTTAATTAGATGGGTATTTTCTCCTTCCATCACAAGCACTAAAAAGATCTGGCCACCCATCTCATGCAGTTTGTCAGCTGTGTCCCTGCCTTGTCTAGCAGAAGCTAAAAAGTAATTTTTTTTTTTTCTAACCCTGCGGTTGTACTTGGAAAGCACTAGCTATGCTGGAGGCACTTCAAGGATGGGAGGTATCAGTGCCCTGCTGAGCTGTAGCTGGCTCCTCACAAACTCCTGCTGATACTGGATGTGAGAGATCACAGGGTAGGCCAGTCTGGTTTTACAAGGACAGTCAGGGTCCTGTGGCAGACCCTGAGCTGCTGGCATATTCAAAGAAGTCAGTTTGAACAAAATCCATAGCTCATGTAGATTGGTGTCATCCTTAACAGGGACAGAGTATTACCATTTCACATTTTGAAAGAACTATCCCATAATGTCTGTTCGTTTTATTGCTCTACTGCTTTGTGCTATTGGTGCCAGCAGAGATGAGAAATTAGGTAAACTAAAAATTATTTTCTAGGTCGGTTGTCCCTAAAGCATATGTGTTACTGTGGCTGCACTCAGTCATGGGCTTTGCTCTGGAGAGGAATATGCTTTCGTGATACAGACTCTTTATCTAGTTCTGCCAAAAGGTCATCTCTTCTGACCTTCTGCTTTTGACTGAGACCTGTTTCCTTTCTACTTTTCCATTGCTTGTCTTCTCCTAAGCCTTGTTCTTGCATGTTTTCCTGACACTTACAGCTCTCCTAAGTGTATTTCTCCCTGCAGCCACTGTTCCCATCTTAATCTGTTTTATATTTTTGCTTCTTGTCCCAAAGGACTTATATTACTTTCCTGTAATTCACTTGATGCCCCATTGTTGCCAGTCTCCCATCCAACCTTCCAGGTCCATGCTGCCCCCTTAGCTCTGTGTCCTGTCTCTGCCTAGCCAGTGCCAGTCTCCCCTTGTACCAGCTGCATCTTGGATGGGTCTCTGCTCACCCTGTTCCTGATTTCACTCTCCTTTTTCACCCATTTTTTTCTCCTTGGATTTTGCCTAGATTGACTGATTCTCACCATCTTTCCTCCTTACTCTTCTGCCCTCTCTCATCCTGCTTTTCTCCCAGAATCCCCAGCCAAACTTCCTTTCCTATTCTTACCCATCATCTTGCCCACACATCTCTCAATCCCAGTTTTCCCCCTTTTTCCTTACTTTTCTCCAATTTCCTTACTCTTGTTTCTGTTCTCACGGGAGTACCTCTAT
>VYZR01026058.1:282-20753 GCA_013400675.1 Oxylabes madagascariensis
ACACTGGCTTCTCTCTTTGTAACTGGTAGGTAGTGAAGTCATTTCAAGGCAGTACCAGCCCTTGAATGTTACTAGACAAAAGGCAGGACAAGGGAGGAAAGGAGCAATAAAAACCAATTTCCATCCTGTTGTGTACGTGCTGGCAGCTGATAAATCTTAGTGTTAAGTCTTCATTTTAAATTTAAGTCCTCTTGTATACCTTTTGAAGAGGGGAGAAAAAAGACATCTCTCAAGAAGGCTTAAGTCTTCATAACTGAAGAATACAGTTTGTTTATATGATGATCATATTAGACAAAGATCTATGCTTTTGTATAGTGTTAGCATATTTTTTTGAAAACACTTTTAAAATGAAAAATTTAGTCTCGCTAGGTCAAATACAACAGTTTAATTTTCATCTTTGTATCTAATCTTGCTCTCATATTGCTGTAGCATGTTTGCTAGGTGGCTTGTTCTCCCTTTGGTGTTTTAATTTTCGTTTTGCATTACTGGGCTTTCTGCCCTGCAAGAAGCTTTACTCTTACCAAATCTGCACATTTTGCACTGCAAAATTTCTGACACACTCCTCTGTAACTCTTTGCCATTAAATGCAAGCACCATTCACAAAACTCCATCACTTCCAGAGTCATGACAGCTTTTTGAGTGTTTTACTCACACTGTTTCTTGATGCTTCACAAGTGGATACAATTCTGAAATTCCCATTAAATTTAGTTTTCTTTTCTTCTTAGACAAATATAATACTTCTTGTCTTTCAACAGCTCTGCAAAGGCAGAAAAATTTGCCTCGTGCTGCCTTCAAAACCAAACAGTTTCTTCAAACTCCATCTACAAAAGGAGGTAATTAACTTACAACCTCTTATCAAGCTCCAGCAAATTTCAGATAATGGTTCGCCTGCATTAAATCTCACATGTTCTAGATTAATAAACTTGCTCTTGCAATTACTGTAGAGATTAACCAAGTGGTCCTTGCTGTATGAAAGTTAACTTCTTGGTCTAAATATTAAAAAAACCCTCTGTGTTATATAGGAGATTGAATTTTGAGATAAAAATCCAAGGAACGGTGACTTTCTAATATTAATCAGGAAATACAGATTAGAAAAGTAGACTCCTAAATACATATTGACTAGAGCTGTGTTTGTATAGGAATTTTTTTAATTGCAGAATACAGTTTCTAAAACAAAAATTGTAAAAATACTCATACAATCCTTTGTACTGGGAAGAAAAGCTAACAAATTTATCCTTGAAAAGATGAGTGTAGACTATCGACTTATTTTGCTTTTACTTGTGCTTTCTTTTTTCCTCACAAAACCAGAAGGTTAATCCCAACATAGATGAATTAAGGTTTTTGACTCAAGGAATTAGAGACTCTTGTATATAATATTCCACTTTGCTAATGGCTGAACTTGACTTTTTTTTTGTTTTTTTAATAAAATTAAATATTGAGTCTCTAATTCAATTAGACAGTTTTGTTTGATTTTAATCAGCTCTGGCAGCCTTCTATGTGCCACTGCCTCAGTTTCACAGTTAAGGTAAACAATGATTCTGGTTTTAAGCATAGTTGGTCTGTTGTCTATTAGAATCAAGAATATCTCATTTTTAAAGATCATATTACACTTGAGACTAATTCATAATCTTGTAGATGCTAGAATCCTTTAGGCATTGTGAGAGTCATTGCAGACATGAGGGGCTGACAGAATGTACGTGTTTCTCTTGGGGGTTTAACAATGCCAACTCCTTAGAGTCATCCTCATGCCATGCAGAAAGTTTTAACAAAGTACGATGACTGTGAAACAGATTCACATGTCTTAAGAGGAAGTCTCTTAACACTTTTCATACTTCATACCAGATAAAGTTCTGACAATGTTCTGCTTTGCATTAGACCGCCATCGCTATTCTTCTGCAGAGCTTTCTTTGCTTTCTCTCCAGTTGGCCATGCCTCCCTCTGGATGTCTGGAACACTTATTAGATCAATGGCCTAGTCGGAACCTGTAGGAATGTACAGAAAATTAGCTTTTCTTTGAGTTTATATTATTTGTAAAAATTTATTGAATCTTAGAGAAGGAGGAACAGGGCACATTGCACTGCCAGTTATATATTCTAGTTTATGGCTGTTGTCATTCCTTACTTCAAATGAGGATCCTTTCAGATACTTGCTTTGTCTTTTTCATTTATTTGCTATTTTATAGCCCTTAATGTGTTTGTTTTCTTTCTTCTGATCTGAGATCCTCATGAGTATAGAAGTATTTAGCAGTAATGAAGCAAGACTTTCCTTTCAGAGAAATGAGCAGCTGAGCAACAATTGATTTTACCTTCTTAAAATACTATTCATTACATAGCTTGATACCTTTCACACACATGTTGGCTTTTTTTTACCACTTTGTGGTAACATCTCCCCAGCACCTTCTCTTCTCCAGGCTGAAGACCTCCACCTCTCTCAACCTTTCTTCATAGGAGAGATGCTCATGTACGTGCTCTGTACCTGCTCCAACAGGTCCACATCTTTCCTGTACTGAGATGACAGATCAGTTTATTGATTCCTATAGTTATACCTCATCTGTCCTTTCATATTGGGCTGATTCATCTCATCATAATGGCTGTGATTTAACAACTGCATTAGAATTTAATCTGTTTTCAAGTTGGTGTGCAGCAGCTGGCCTTGGAGTGCAAGCCAAATAAGTTTGCAGCTTCACAGCATCCTACTTTGCCACGTGGAGATCTCGTGCTCCCTACCCACAATCCAGGACAGAATCCAGAGAGGGTAGGACATGTAAATGTCATGACTGCACCATGCCTTTTCATTTTATTTTATTTTTTTTTAATTTTTTTTTGTTGCCAGATGTTTTAATTGTAGTTGTTTCTAGTTTACTTTATAAGGAGACAGAGTTGTGTAAAGTTATTAAGCACTACCCTTACACGTTTACATGTTTTTGTTAAACATGGATCAGCTAAATACTATACATGGGTATGCAGTTATCAAATAGTCTGTGAGGCAGTACCTCACTCTTTGTGATCCTGTCTTACAGAGAAGCCACCTGACTATAATGAATATCCAAAACTGCTCTGAGACCAAATTCTTTATCTGTAGAACAGAACTACTAGGCAGTTTGCCAGACTGCATCATGTGGACTGCTCTGGAAGACAATTCATTCCTTTATGTACAAGAATGAATATAGCTCTCAGCAATGTCTGCAATGCTGTGCTGACAGGAAACGTTTTATGAATTGACAGCTCAAGTTTGCAGCATGGTAAAATACGGTCAGCAGAAGGTTAAAGAGAATTGAGAAGACTGATTTACTGGATCCTTACTTCTGCTGGGAATGCGACAAGCTTTCTTCCGTTGCAACTTTTTGTTGCTTTTATTCTGTACCTAAAAGCCTTTTCCCTGTTGTGCCCCGAAGAGACCAAAAGCTGAATTCAGTTTTTGTACACTGGCATTGCTCTATTGCAGCTGCTAACATGGTGCTGTGTTTGTGTTCCAAGCATTGTAATGAGGAGTTCAGAGATAAAAGCTCCCAATATTTACACTGTAGAGTCACTTGGAAATTCTGCAGATTTGATTGCATCGATGTTTACAGGCGAGGTCACATTTTAAAAACTTACATATAATCTATCTTAGTCCTAGGAGCACTTGGATGCTCTTCTTGTCCAGTCATTCTGTTGTTAATGCTTTCCTTAATCCATACTCTTGGCTTGATGCCAGCTTTTATTTTAAGGTTTTTTACTTAATCTCCCTGCCGCTTAGCAACTGTCATGTGTTTTTGACCTCTCTGTCACCTTTTCTTGTCAGCTTTTCCCATGAGCGGCTTCATGCTGTGTTTGATATTGCTATCAGGGGAAAGGCCCCCTTGGGTAATCCAGAAAGGAATCAAATCCAATTCACATCTGTAATGAGGTACATAATTATCTTCCTAGACATCCCCTATAAGAAACGGCTTCAAAATACAATCTCAAAATTACCAGTTCCTCTGTACCCCATTTAGGATGTTACATTCCTGCATTACTTGTTTCCTTTCTCACTCCTCATGTTCTTACTGGATCTACCTTGAAAATAATGATAGAAGCTGTGTTAAGGATCAGCTTCTTTATGTACAACATCTGTCAGAAACGATGCAATTTTGGTCTCAGTATAAAACATTTATTTAGTAAAGAGAAGAATAGTTTATGCAAATTTACTAAATGTAAACATTTTCGTTATGTGATTGATTTGATCATCCTTTGTTGACTCTTAGTGACCCACCTAATCAGTTTGAAAAGCCGGTGAAATTTCATTCCATTACTAAGATTATGGGTTAATTGAAGTATTCTGTTCAGTGATAAATTATGCATAATTTGTAAATATTCCTCATACTTCTGAAGAATTATGCTTAAGGTTTGGCATTATCAAAGGACTGTTGAACATCCTGTCTTATTAACCTATCCCAGAAACGACTTGATAACAAAACCTTGCATACTAACTCAGGTACAAAGTACTAGAAAACAGATGTTAGTTATAAACAGGTATTAGTTATACTGATAATTTAGGTAATGTTTGTAAGAAGAGAAAGGCTATAAATTGTTAAGAGTTGTCTGGTTTAAGTTTCATAGCAGCACCTTAACCTCTTTGGTGTTGGGGGTTGGCTGATGTCATCCTTAATCCAAACTACAGCATTATACCAGTTACTAGGAAGAAAATTAACTCTACCCCAGCTGAAACCAGGACAGCTGACCCCATCTTTTTTTTCCATCTGCCAGAAAATGTGGGATATAACCATTATCTTTAGATGAATTCTAATTCAGTGGCTAAAAAGAACAGCATAAAAGAAACCAAGATGCTCTACACTTGAAATTTCATCATTGAAGGCTAATATGCACTTTGAATCTATTTTAAGCCTGTGTGACACTAGAATATTGTATTCTTCAACATGTTCTTTCATGGATGGGAATTAAGTTCATGTGTTTCTGAAGCAGTTAAACTTCTTATTAGGAAATACTTTCTTTA
This sequence comes from Oxylabes madagascariensis, assembly GCA_013400675.1. Classification (NCBI taxonomy): domain Eukaryota; kingdom Metazoa; phylum Chordata; class Aves; order Passeriformes; family Timaliidae; genus Oxylabes; species Oxylabes madagascariensis. The sequence goes on from VYZR01026058.1 coordinate 5,257, forward strand.
TTTCTTTTGACTTAACTGATAGAACAGTTATAGCCTGATTAGGATTACTTACAAATACAGATAAATATTTGTAGTAAGCAAAGAGGGCATTAGAGTTATGATATCAAAAACACATGACAAAGATGACATCTGAATTCCTGTTTCTCATTGCTGCTTCGTTGGCTGTATTCCATTATACATTCCATATTGTTTGTATAATCACATAAAGTAATTTCCAGTTTTTAATTTCAGTAATATTGTAACATGAGCTGAAAGTAATTTCTGTATTTTCCAGTACCTTCTTCGAGTAAATTCCGCTCGCCTGCGGCACCGTCTCCCTTAGCTCTCCGACAACCAGTGAAAGCGTTCAGTAACCACGCACCCGGCTCGGTTGCCTCTCCAGAAGCCGCACAGCTGACGCACAGTAGTTCTTCCCCAGGGCCTCTTGCAGCCCAGAGCTCAGGCTTGCCGAGCCCTGCCAGCAGTATTAACAGTACTACTCTTACCAGACCAGCAGGGATGAGGAGTGGTTTGCCCAGACCCAGTGCCCCTTCCACAGGGGGCATCCCAGTGCCTCGTAGCAAACTTGCACAGCCTGTTCGCAGGTGAGTCTCTAACCGGTAGTCTTAGGTTGAAGTTTTCAAAATTAATTTTGTACACTGTGTATTTGTGCTGCTGCTTCTTGCAGTTGTTACTTTGATCTCAAGGTCTTCAGAACAGAAATGGAGACCTCCAGGTGAAGTATTTCCAAAATAGTTTTGAATCCAAACTGAGACATAAAGGTTCTTTAATTGAAGAGTGAATGAAAATGAGTGAAAGTGAAATCAGTAATGGAAGATACTGAACTAAGTAAATAAAGTCTTAGTCTGGGCTGAGAAGGCAGCAAGAATTTGCCTGCGTATGGTAAAATGTTACCAAAGTATAGCTGGCAAGAGAAAAGTCACTTGTGTGAGTGACACATTCTGACGTCAGAACCACTTGCCTCCGTAACTCAAGCAACACTATCGTGGTGAGAGTAGTTTCTCTCCTTGGGCAGCTGAAAACTTCCAGAAGGAAGATGCAGCAAGACAGAGAACACATCCATAGCATTTGCTAAATTTAACATAAAAATCACTGTAGTTAACCCTCAGGCTGAAACAGAATTTTTACCTCCAACATAACTGTGCTAGCACCCAGCTATAGAAGTTGTTTGATGTCAGCATTTTTTTGAAAACTACTGCAAGAGAGACTGAATATTAACTGTGAATGTCATTTTTCACTGAAGGTGTCAAGTAGAAGCTGACGTAAGGAAGCAGTCATCCATGAGAAATATTGAGAATCTCCTTAAACGGAAGGGAAAAACAATTAGTCTCTAGTACTGTAAAAAAAGATAAAATGGTGGTAAATAGCACAGTGGAAGAGTTCTATTCTGCAGTGAGTGCTGGGCAGGAGAATGACAAGTGACTGTCACAGCACTGAGGTTTGTGGTTAGAGCCTGCACTGGTCAGCAGTATGAATCTGTGTAATAAAAAGCAGTTGTTTTGCCAGGAATTTGCTAATAGTAGTGAAGTGTGCTTGTCAAAATCACAGCTTGTCTTATAGAAAAGTGTTTCACTTACTAAAGTTTTTTTAAATTTACTTTTTTTTTATGTTTTTTATGTTTTTTTGTTATGTTTTTTTATGTTTGTATGTATAGGACAAAGGGAAACAGCCCAAGCTTAACACCAGAGGAGGTTTAGATAGGGTATTAGGGGAAAAATCTCTTCACCAAAAGGGTTGTCAAACATTGGAACAGGCTAGCCAGGGAAGTGGTGGAGTCATCATCCCTCGAAATAAACTGCCACATTTACACATCTCTAAAAGATTTGTAAATGTGGCACTTTGAGACATAATTTAGTGCTGAGTTAGTGGTTGGACTTGATGTTCTTACAGGTCTTTTTCAGCCTGAACAATTCCAGGGTTCTATAATACTGACTCTGTACACAGTGCAATAATGAAATTTCTACAAATGTCAGATTTTGATGTAAACAAAATGCACTATTCTAAACAAGGATTTGCCTGTTTATATACATCACTGAAAAAATGGCCTATTTTAGGTGGAAGCAGATTAAGTTTGCATTTTCATAGAGTGTAATAGCAATAAGTTTTCTGTGTATTTATTTATTTAGCTTTTTTCCTGGCATGGTAGTTACCAAGATGCAACACATGCAACCTGAAACTGAAAATACTCTAGGGTTTATCTTAAGTAAACTGTATTGCTGAGAAGTAAATGAATGAAGTGTATATTTCAGTTATTTATAAAATGTTTAAATTCTTATGTATTGTAGATAGAGACTTCAGCAGATATATATGAAACTGAAAAACATCTCATTTCATTTTAGATCATTACCCACTCCCAAGACATATGGCAACGTGAAAGATGAGAGTTGGAAAGATGGCTGCTACTGATCTGCACAGCTTAATGCAGAGTTCCAGTGCTCATGGATGCTTCCTCACCAGGCTAAAAGACAGCTGATTAAACAAACTGTTCAGATGTGACTCTTGGAATTTGTAAAAATTCCAAACCTCTCTGTCTCTAATTAGCACAAACTGGCAGAGATTATTATAAAGCAGCACTTTAATGACATCTAACATCAGATGTTTGGTGGTCATACAATCACTTCTACATTAAATTGCTATCAGTTCTGGGGGCTTTTTATTGCTTGCTAAAAGTGTTACCAATATGAGCATTTATGAGAGTGGCTAATGTCAGGGCAAAAATGAATGAATGCCAAAGAAATGCCCATCTTGAAAAACAGCAAGGATAACTATCAACATACATTATCCAAAACTTCATTTTCAGCCTGTTTTAACTCAGCAGAAAGATTGGTGAATATGTACTATTGAAACAAGGCTACGTGCATCAGAGCTAATGTTCTGATTGCAGACTGCTACAGTGCTAGGGAAATGTTGCTTTTAACAACTGCATGAGATCCCACCTGGGACTGGATCCGTCCTTCAGTAGTGCAGGAAGAATCAGCAGTTACTGAGGATTAGGCAGAACAGGGGATCGTAGCCGTGACTTTTGTCACATTAAAAGATTTGAATGTAGCAGACACACACAATGCAATAGTATAGATTGCATCTTTCCTATGTTGATTTATTGGCTTTACCTACTCTCATGTTTGATTGCCAAAAGGGCTTAGTATCAGTTGTACAATCTTTCTAACCTTAAATTCCTGGCTCAGGAAACATGGCCTTCACTATTGTAGCCACATTTTTAACACATGGCTTGCTATTTGGGGAAAACTTTTTTAATAGCAGGTTTCCTTGCAAAAGAAAGAGCAAGTGATAATTTTGATTTGTTCTAATACCATACCACCATACTCGCAGCCTGCAGCAACTGTAAATGCTGATAGTTAAGGAGAAGGAAACACAACTATGCACTTGTAACATACAGATTTTAAGGAAATGAGTTGACTCTTGATGCCAAATGATATTCATTTAGGTGATGTTCCATGGTATGAGGGAGTTTTCTGTATCCTATTTTTTTACTTTCATCCATTTCTTAAATTGGTTTATTTTAAATTGTAAATATTTTTACAGAAGATATTGCCCATGTAAGTGTGTTTAAATATGTACTTTGCCTTACATATGTGTATCTTACATTACTGGTAACAGAGTATGAAACTTGCTATGTCTGTTTACAAGCTATTAAACTCCTCTGGTGGCTCTGACTTACTCTTAACACATTTTGCTCAGAACAACTGATATATTTAGCATTGAAACATTGTTTTCTGTTTTGGAAGACATCATGCAAAAATCTGTAGCTAAAATTGTATTGGGTGAGACTAGTTAAGTGGAAGGGATTTTGTTTGAAGGTTTTTCAGTATTTTGGATGTACAGTTGATGAAGTAAGAGAATGTGAATGGTATATCCTTTGTGCAGTGACTGACAAACACTACAAGTCGGATTGGATGGTAGGTAGCCTTCAACCCCATTAGTATCTGAATTTGGGACTGCTGGTGTATCCTCCCACCTCCTTTCATTCTCCCACCACTAAGAGGATAACTAATCCTGAAATTCTAGCACTTGAATTTTAGGCCAACATTAACATATTCCTGGATGAAAAGCCATGCAATACTACTTGACTTGGAAGAAACCAAATAGGAAGGAGTGGAGACTAATTTGCAACTTAAACTACTCAAGCAAGCTCTGGGTTGATGGATGACTTCACACCCCAGACCAAGATCTGTGCTAAGACTTCGAAGTTGGGGTGTCAGATATACTGTAATTGTCAGATTTCAGCAGAAACCACCTTTCAGCAGTACAGAGCAGTACATACTACTAATCTAGCCTTGAGTCACCTGCAGGTACAGGAAATGGATGTCAGTATCTCACATCACTGTTCAGCAGAAGACAGGACTAGATCAAATGTGCATATTCTCAGTAAAGCCTGAATTTTAATATTTCAGCATTTTACAAATCAATGCTGCAGTCTTCACTGAAGAAAAGGGAATTTAAATTGATGGATTTTATCAAACTTTGCTTGACTTAAAAATTTTGAAAGTCAGTTATTGGGGGTTTTACCATGGCTGCATCAAACTTGTGTATGTTTCCTTAAGTTAAGTAATTCATCGCTTGGGTAAATTCAGTTTGAGTTTTATAGGGATTTTCTTCTCTGCTATTCCCCCGAAATACAGCAAATGACTTCCTGAGAAGACAGACTGTCTGCTAGAAAGCCTTTGTGCATTACCAGTTCATTGATATCAGGAAATCATGGGGCTCTGTGTTTAGAGATTTACTGCAGAATTGTGGAAATATGGATTTGATAAAATAGTGCCTATGATTTACTTAACTTATGTTTGATATAGTAGTAAGGGTTTTATGAATGTGGATTACTTTCTGTGCCAACAGCTTGGAATTGATGTATGTGTGTAGGCAGAAGGATTTATTCTGCTCCCAAAGTTATTTAATTTTTTTTTTGTGTTTGAATGTTTTTGTAAGTGTTAAAAGTGTAAAAAAATATATAAAATATTCTTACCACAAAAATACTTCCTGGATCATTATTTTTACAGCAAAGTGTTTTTAAAAGCTTTTAGAAATTTAGAGGATATTACTTCATGGCTTTTTGTCTGGTTGGTTGGATTGTTTTTCAGGAGCTGTATTCACTTTCCTAGAGGTTACCAGTATTGGTTTCTGCCCACTGTAATTTATGAACTGAATATTCACTGTATTTGGTGAAATCTGTGATTTCATTGACAGACAGAGGTGGACTTGTGCCTCTGCTTTGGAAGGACCCTGCATAGTTCAGCCTTACATGAAAAACTGAATTCTAAATTTTCATCCAGAGTGATTTGTATGGGCAGTTTGAAGTATACAAGCCTGCCTTTCCATTTTTTTAGGATTTGTCCTCACTTCAGACCACCACATGAAACAAAATTTTAATTTTGAAAGTTCTGGAATTTATGCAGAAAACTGTGCAATGTAAAAGTGTACCTACTAAGCCCTCTTGGAACTGATAAGTACACATTTTATCTACCTTGTACATGAATGCCTCCATCTTTGGCTCACATACAAACAAGAAGTTCGTTTTGAACTTGGTATCTTTCTGTAATCTGCATTTTGCTGCAAAGCAATGGATGCAATAGCAATCCATCCATGAATGCCATCTTTGTCATATCTTGGTATTAATAAGGGCAGGTTTATTTCTATTTGGTAGCCACTTAATATTAAATTTAACAAAATTTAAGCTGTAAAATTTCTAATTAATTGTTTACCCCATTATAGTCCCCTATTTGTAATTAAACCAATAGGTTAAAATGTTTCCTCCTAGTTAGCTCATGTATTTATGTAGAACTGGCTTCAGACCTGCTGCTTCTAAAAGGTATTGTCACTTTTTAGTAATGCAGTAAAATACCCACTCCTTCAGGAAAGTACAGCAGTGTCAAAACCTGGTAATTAATAGCCTTTTGCCCTTCTCTTTTAGTAGGTTTCTGTAACAAACTCTTCTATATTAAACTGCTGTTTATAATTAGTATCATCACCGGATTTCAAGATTGAAGATTAGAAATAGTATTTTTCTCAGTTCTCATTCTGAGGGAAAGTGTGACAGCTCCTTTGGGTCCTCTTACATTTCATGTGTGTTCCCCTCTAGAAGCTTGATTGTAGTGGTGAAAAAAAAGTGATGAACATGTAAGGAGGCAGAAGGCTGAAAATGCTTATGCTGCTGGTCCTGAGATGGCTGCAGAGCGCACAATTTAATAGTTTACAGCTTAGCTTTTTCTTTCTCAGAAGTATTTGCATTAAAACAGGTATGGGAAATGACCATATCAGAAGTATTGTCTGCAGTTCTCCCTCTTTTGATTGGAACAGAAAAAACTTCAGATTTAATGTTTACTTTTTAAGTAAAGCAGGCAACGTGAGGTTGCTTTGATTTAAGGAACAAACCAGAAGCCCCACCTTCTCCTGACTTGCATTTGTGTTGCTGTGCAGTCCGAGTCTGACACCTACAGGCAGCCTGGCTATACTCGTCCTGCTTCAGGAAGGTGAGGCTGGGTGGGATTCGGCTGCTCTCAGGAGCATCCATGTTTTACACACAACTGCTCAGTGAAGATGCTTTTGGCTCTAAGAGTTAACTGAAAGGAGCATATTCCACCAGACTCACTCTCCACAAGATTTTTTTACGACTGTTTTCAGCTTTGAGGAGTTGGGCTGTGTATGTCATTGTCCTCTTGGCACTAAATGATAAATTCTGTTGGGACCACGTTAAGCACTTAGGACACAAAATGTAACTGCAGTGATTAAGCTGATTTATAGCTCTTCAGCATTTATTTAAAGGATTTAAAGGATTAGGTAGCAAAAATGCTACCATTTTCTTATCGGCAAAGTGATTTTTTGACTTGGTGCATCATCCACTGTTAGAAACAGAGTTAAAATTAGATTTGAAAACTGGAATGCCTGAGATCTCTATGCAGTGTGCCACTCTCAGGGACAAAAATGGACTGTATCTTTCACCAGACTAAACAAAAGAAGATACTTATATTGTAATCTGAGCTGTCATCATCAGCATAAGCAGACAGACTCACACGGTTCGGTTCGTAAAGACTTCTGCAATAATCAAATCCAACCAACTTAAGTGCCATGTCCAGTCTTTCCTTCAATGCCTTCAGGGATGGTGACTCCACCACCTCCCTGGGCAATGCATTCCAATGTCTAATGACCCTTTCTGTGAAGAAAATTCTATGTCCAACTGAAACCTCCCCTGGCACACCTTGGGGCTGTGTTCTCTTGTCACTAACAGAGACGGGACCAATCCCCACCTGCAAACAAAACTGCACAACCTGCCTTTCACTCAGCAGGGTTAACACTGCTGTGTGAATTTTACAGCTGCTACTGGTCTCTGTGCTGCACATGAGTGCCAAAATGCTGCCAGGATGTAGGAATGCACCCCACACCCGAGCAGGTGTTTCCATATAGGGAAAGGTTTGACTCACCCCTTGCTGTTCTTGTAAGGTAAAGGATTGAGAAACTTCGATGCTCTTTTCCCAGTAATTGGCCAAGTGCCAAGCAGTGACACCGGTCAGATGCCTGAACCTGTACCTCAAAACCTGTTGCCAATTTCACTGGGCAAGGTGCCAAAAAGCCCACCTGGACCATTTAGTACTTAAAAGGCTGCACAGAACTGCTCAATTGCTGCCTCAGCAGTGTAAGAGTGTTCTCTACACTGTGTTCAATTTATATTTATTTTTGTTCCATGCTGTTTATTATTTTTGTCAATAATTAACCCTTTTCTTTTACTAAGCATGTCCAGAGAAGTTGTCTCGCTATTATTAAGCCACTCTGAGAAGTTGCAGGTCAACCCTCAGACTTGATACATCTTCAGGAGCCTTACTGCGCTCTGGCCACATGTAAGACTGTATCACCAGGAGAAAGTAATGCTGGACCAAGCTCTGGGTTACAGTGAGTTTGGTTCCCGTTCGGGGCAGAGGGTAAGGCCACATGTGCTGCTGGCTGACTGAACCCGACACATGCCAAATTAAAGGCAGTGTAAGTGTTCTTGTTCAAAGGCATTTGTATTAATGATGAGCAGCAGGACAGAGTATGTTGTGCCCCCATAATTATATCTTTGTCACTCTCCTCCTTTAAAAATAAAAACTTATTGAAGTACTTGCTACCATTTTGAGTCCCCTCTCAAAGAAAAAGAGAGGGAGATCAGGCAAATCCTCTGCTTTTCATGCTCTGCCTCAGCTCCTGTATTAGCCTCATATTTCTCAGCTGCCCAGTGATCCATTTACCCCTACATCTACTCACCCAGCTACTGAGCCCAGGGCAGAGTTATATTGTTTCTGTTCATCTGTTCACCACCAGGCTAATGCAGACACAGAAAACTGCTGTTAATGCCGCTTCAAGTGACCTGTCTTCAAAGGAGTCATGAAAACCTTTCTCATCCCTTTAAAACCGTGCCTACATGTCAGAGACAGCAATGTGATATCACCACCACCACACAGCCTCAGGAAAGCAACCCAGAGCATCCCCCTCCATCCCTGGCCAGCCTTGCTGGCAGGAACCGGCAGCTCCTGAGCCACAGGGTGCCCGTCTGCACAGCAGCACTGGCAGCAGGGTCACGGCTGCCACCCAAAACTCCTTGCGGAGGGTGCAGCTGCACTGCCATAGCAGCCATTGATAGCACCAGGCACGGCTGCTGCCGGGCCAGCACTGTTCATTCAGTGCACACAGACCTCCTAAATGCCTGTGGGCTCAAAGAAATAATTTGTTATTGTGCAAGAGGGGGCTACAGAAGACCCTCAGCTGGTTCCCTGCTCTGCCGTACACTCCCGAGGACGCTCGTTTATTTTCTTGAGGCTCAGTTCATCATCACTGAAATGACTCCCGGGCTTCCTTACGCACGTGCTGGGAGTGAGGGGCAGTGGCTGCTATTTAGAGAAAGGGGCAGCCAGTCAGTTCGTATCTGGTCTGATACAGCAGGATAAGTTAACAATTGGGTTGACCTCGGTTTATGAGCCCAAATGTCAGAGAGCAGATAATACCTATTGTAAATGTCAGAGTCAAGGGATTTTTATTTTCTGTTTAAGAGAATATCAACAAAGATTTAGTGACTATTGATGCTGCCATTCACTCAGGCTCAGCATGAATGGTGCTGTCCACATACTGGAGAAATATTAAAGGGACTTGCTTAAAATCATGGATCTGGTAAAGCACCCAGACCCAGCTCAGCCTTCCCCAGCAGTAACGCAGCTTTTGGCAACACAAGGCTCTGATAAAGTCTGGAAAATTCAGGTTGCCTTTACCAGAGCAGATCACAGGGATTTGATTGATATGTGGTGGACTTCTAACCTTTACAATTTATCCCCATGTGTAAATTTGCCCAGGGGAGTTAAATACAGTTTTCTGCAGGTCCCTGCACCCAGCCACCAGTGCCAGCTGTCCTGCCAAGTGGTCCACTGTCAGTGGAAGAAATGGGAAAATTCCATTTACAAAGCCACTTCACAACTTAATGCTTAAGACTTGCTACTGTGTAGTAGGCTCTACTGATTTTGTACACGATTTCCCCACCTTCACGAAAGTACAACATCAGTTTAAGACTCCTTTCCCCGGCCCAAGTGCCTCAATGGCAGAACAGAAGTACAAAAAATAGGTGTCTCTTGTTAAGGAGCTCCAATCATGTATCCTCTTCAGGGCCTTGATTCAGCCCATCTCCCCCACTCCTCGCCCAGGCCATTTCTCTGTGCTGCCCTCCACCCTGAAGTCTCTCAACTGTTTTCATTAGCAGATTCTGTCTGTGTGCTCCCACTTTCTGCAACCTTTTTATTATGAAGATAATTAAATAATATTAATTAACAAAACAAGTCACTGAAATCTGCTTACCAGGAACCTTCTTTCAAAATTCAGAACAACTAGTAGGTTACATTTACAACCCATTTATGCACTCCTTTTAGCCCTTCTATTTTTCTGTCTTTTTTGCCTTTTAGTACTCTATTAAATACTGCAGAGTTTTCTTTTTGCTCTTTGCTTTCTACCCAGGACTCTTCAGACACTAGAGGGTGATCTTGCTTTCATTGTGCTTTTTCATCCCACGTTTGGTCTAGTTCAGCTTCAATTCATCACATTGTCCTGAGTTTTCACTGAATTGTCCATAAGGTCCTGAATGTAATGAACAGCTTCATTTATGCCAGAAAAGCCCTAGTCTAAGGAAAGATGAAGCCACACAGCAGGCCATAAAAAACATCTCCTGAGGAGACTGAAACACCCCCATTAGACTTTTTACTCAGTGTCATGTAGATTTAAACCTTTTTAAACTGTTTGGGATTTCAGAAATATTATCCTGCTGGTCTGGGTTTTTTCAGCTAAATGTGTGGTTCTGTGTGGTCACACAGCAACATCACAAGACTGTGGGATGCAAAAAGGCTTGCACTGAGCTACTCAGAGATGGCATGGACTACACAAGACATACACCCCTCCTCTTCTTGCCACGGCAGTTAGCACAGCACTCAAGTGGAGCCTAACCCCAGAGCAGCTCCTCTGAGCAACCCAAGCGCAGTGATGAGCCTCCAGTTCCCATTGGCACGGCTGTGAAATTACTGGAGGGGTTGGGGTCTGTGTTGCACCAGGACAGCTCCTGTTTTGGGGCAACAACAGTGACTGCAAACTGATGCTGTTACTGCATCAGTAAGCATGGGTCAGCCTCCTTTTCTGCAGAGCCTGGCTCCTCAGGGCTTCCAGATTTGGGCATCTGATCCAAGAAATCTCCTGGGAAGAGCTCAGCTGTTGCATGCATTTTTGCACAAGCAACAGTGAAATTTGCACCGGTATATTAGTGCTTCCTACACTGGTTGGCCAATGGCTCTTACTGTTTGTAATGCCCTCAAAATTAAATTTTTGGTTACTTAAGGCCTTTCTAAAATCTCCTTCTGAGTTCTCGGATAGTATCTTTCATTATCTAATAAAGGCTATGATCACTGCCAAAAATGTCTTGAATGTCAAAAGGCGAATGGTGAGTGCCAGCATGCTGCAGGGACAGGGAGCAGCCACGAGCTATGAGACAGCCTCTCCACTTGAAGGGAAAATATGCTTGGACACCCTTCCTTTGCTACTGAATCAAAGGCTTTAAAGAAGCCCTTACAATGAATCACTGCTTGCTGGAGGAACGCAGCAGTCTTCCTCCCTGCTGAGTCTCTCTGGGAGCACAATTCATGTGTCTGTAGAGACCGGAGGAGATTGCTCACTGCTTACGGCAGGTCTGAAGGGTCTCAGCAATACCACTCAAACACTTCAAGAAGCTGCAAGTGAAAATTGATTCTGTGGATGTTTGGCAGTGGTAGAGAAACAGAATTTTTTTTTCTCATGAGAGATCACACTGTACGTGCTGCCTCCTCAGGAGTATGAGCTCCAGTTGGAGCTCAGTGCACTTGTCGCCAGTGCGCAGCTTTGCCACTATTTCCAGTGTGAGCTTCAGCAAATTAATCACTCCCATGTATAACCTCTCCACCTGTACATGAGCATAATGCAATGACCCTGCATCTTTGCACTTGATAATAAACTCTTTGGGGATGGGGAAGGTCACTTCCCTCGCTGGTGTTGCATTAGCACCTTGCATTTGGAACCTGGATTTATTTAGACTTCTAGGTGTTAGCTTGAAGCAACTCGTTTGGCAAGAATGAATTTCTGTATTTTCATGGGAAGTGGTGACACTTATCTCCTGTCCGTCCCCAGCTCCTATCCTGCACAGGGCTCCCTTGCCTGGAGGGGTTTGGGCAGGGTTTGTTTGGGTGGACTTTGCCTGGTAGGCCTGGGGTTACTGCACGGTACCACTCACAGCTGGGTGGAAACACTGAGCACTGATACCTTACAGATGTCTGTGGGCAGCTACCCCTTCGGTCCCAGTCGGCTTTGATTTCAGCAAAGAATCTCCTGCTGAAACTTCCTCAGCATTTAGACCATGTGAATATATGGGTAAAACATACGTTTCAAATATTTTATTTAGAAGTTATATGCTTTAAACAGTGTGTATTAAATGAATGTTATATTTTTATTTATATTAATAGTTTGATATGTTTTAATATATTAAAATTAATTTACTAATATCTATAATATTTTGCTTTCTTATAATGGACTGAGCAGAAGAAAGGAGCTCTTATGTGTCTTTTGTGCATGTTTATTCCAATCTTTCGCCCTGAAACAAGGGGCTGACTGCTTTTTATTCCTTCCTCTGACCATCCAATCCGAAATGGCTCTGTCCAAGGCTCGTTCTCTGGCAGGCAGGATGCGAGATGCTGCCAGCTTAATAAAATTTGCAAGCAGTTCAGGACACAGACTTCATTTCTGGGCTGTGAACAGCACCTGACGTCGCCGGCTTGGGCAGATGCTGCGATGGCGAAGGTGCCGCCAGCAGCTCCAGCCGCAAGCGCAGTTACGCCCTAGAGAGACGTGAGGTTTTGGTGGCACCGGCCGGTGTCACCGTGGAGGATAAAGGGCGTTTGCACAAGGTACCAGAAAACCAGGTAAGCAGGGGCCAGGAGGAGCCTTGCGGGGTCACCTGGTCTCGCCGTGCCACTCCAAAGCGAAGTCAGCAGCTGCAGCTCACGCTGCCGCAGAGGTGTCCGCCTGACCTTTCCCGGGAGATCGCTGCTGCCTGCCTGGACTATCCGGCCCTCAGCACCGCTGCTTTTATTTGCCCCATCAGCATTTAATTCGAACGTCTCTTACAGGAGCTTAAACCCATTGTGTTTCTGGGGAGTTGTGAGTTTGATAAGAGATCACTCTCAGGTAGTGGTAGAATGGACATCCCAGGCAGGACCATAAAACACACTCCCCTGGCTTCATACCCAGCATCTCTGCTTAGGCACCACAGAAACGAAATAAAAGAGCTTGTTGATGAAGACATTCATGTTTTCATCTCTCTGGAAAATCAACAAATATACAAAGCCCAGAGTACATCTGCCTCAGCTGCAGTGACATACAGGCTCTAGCGATACTGTGGTTTATTCAAAAATGTTTTGTTTCATCAGTTTTAAAAGTTTACATAACAGTGTGTCAAGGCTATTTTCATAGGATTAATATACAACATTAGCTAAGACAAGTATTAAGAGATGCCTATTACATTTGAGATCTATTTCTCTCCATTTCCCTGCGATTTTTTTCTAGACAGCTCGAGAGTTAATTTAGGTAATGGTGCTCCTGTTTTGAAGGGCTTGCTTATTTGCTGATCAGCACTACTGATACTAATTTTTAATATTCAGTAAAAATTTGGCAGCAGGACAAGAAGCATTTTTATTCCATGGTTATGCAGTTTCTAACACAAAACAGCTTTAGTCCACATCCAGGCACTTTCACTGCTACAATACAAATGGCTGGAAACCGAGTGCAAAGATTTTTTTGTATGTAACCTGAGATACAGAATATTGATGCTATTAACTCTTATAATTCCCATGGGGCTCACCATTAACATTCCTTTTAATACAGAGAAAGCTTTGGCGAGTGAGTGATGTAATTTTTCTTTTCGGTGTCTTCCTTCAATTAAACAAATACTCTATGCTGCTGTAGACGGAATTAAAATTATTTATTTATGCATCTTTTGACAACTAAATTAATCTGTGGGACAATACCTTGGTGTCATTTACTCTGAGCTGGTTTTTTTTGCAAAACCCAAATCATAGATTGTATAGGCACAAAACCACATTTGTGTGATCTACCTCCACATTACCTCTCTTGATTTATGCCCCTAACCCCAGGTTCCTGCACAGCAAATTAAGAGGGGGCTGGGACCCTCAGTGGGTGATGGATGTCAAGTAAACCCAGCTGGACCTGGACCTGCAACAGCACATCCATCCTGAAGCCCCAGCATTTACCAGGCTGTGCACATCCCATCGTCACTGTGCTCTCTGGCCTTGGTGGCACCGCCGTCCTTCACAGCCACCAGCGTCCCCCACACCACAGCGTGGTCCCCCACACCAGCAGTGAAGATGCTGAGCAGGCTGTTTGTGACACTCTTGGCGAGGTCAGTCAGAGCTGGGACATCCAAGACATGCCTGTTTCTAAAGTCCTATGGCCACCTGCCTGTGAGAACATGCGCAAAGTGATACCCGTGCCTGCAGTGCAAAATACTTTAGCTTTTAGCTCTGAATCCAGTGCTTTCAGAGTCATCCTCATCTCACCTCCTTGTCCCTGTCTGATGGGGCAGGATGCTAATTTTGGCTCTTCTGGACCAACGCATGCATTAGTCATCAGGTCATTTATTACGATTTTTCATCTTAACCCTGCTAATACTCCAACTACAGAAAAAGATCGAATGACAACAAAAGGGAACAGTGAATGAGGCAGAATCCTTTCTTATATGAATCTGGGTAAAGGTACCTCACACAAAGGCATTTATTTGCTTAAAAAAATTTGCTGCTAGTAATTATTTTATAGTTGTAGGGATACAACTGCCTCAACAACTCACTGTCAGCAGTCAATTTACAAAATTATTCTTCAATGATTCCTTGATTTCACCTCTTTTCACAGAGCAGAAAACCTTTTTTAATGGGATGATTGGCAAAAGGCCTCCTCATTTAGAAGGCAGATCACGCAGCCTTATACACTTAGTTCTAATTGTGAATTATTGGAACATTGCGACCTGAGGCATCATGCTTGTTGATTAATGGTCTTCAGACATCTGAAAAATAAACATGGGGGAACACCAAGTCCAACAGGAGGATTTTATCTTAATAATTTCTGCCCTTGACTGCTAACCCAAAGCTTCAGTGAAAGGATCTATTCTCATATGCTCAGAGACTGAACACGTAGGGGGGACACAAAGGAGACTGCCCAGCCGGGTAACAAGGCTTTTGCTTGTTTCCCTTCCACACCACTTCAATTTAATAAAATCTCAGAGGCTCTAAGTTGCTTGGGAGAGAGCACTGCTCCCAAGGCAGACATAAATACAGAGCAGGACTGGACTGAAACTGACATCATTAGGAAGAGGAGCCCATGAGAAAAAGGGGACAGCACTCCTATGAACAGAGAAATCACCAAGACAGCAGAGAAGAGGAGAGGCAAATGCAGCACAGCAGAGGAGGGTGCCTACATGCCTTTGCCACTTCAGCCAGGGTGAAGGCAAGGATGATTTGATGGGATCTCACCTATAAGAACAGACAACAGGGACACAGCAATGACTGCTGCTGAAGAGGAGAGGAAGGGACATTTATCAAATTTTATCCACCCTGAAATTCAGACCCTGGGACTGGTCGAGGATGCTGGCCATAGAATAAAAGATGCTGATTATTGTGGAGATTTGTCAAACAGGATTGAGCAGCAGCACGTTGCTAAGGACAGGGCAGAGGAGAGTTTAAGATAAGTTCAGGATGAGACGTAACAGTGCTGTAATGGGGCCAGGTGTCACGTTGAACAGTAGCAGAAAAGCCTGGGAGGCAGGAAACACAGGTCTGTCCTAGTGCTTCTGCACTACAGACAGCTGGAGGAGCAATGAACTAGCAGGAAACCTACAACTCTTGTGTTTTCTCCACCTACATGGTACAACAGCACCCTGCCTTTGTGTGAAA
>VYZR01026070.1:0-15205 GCA_013400675.1 Oxylabes madagascariensis
AATAGGGCTGATGGGAAGGGATCCCATCACTTTCAGGATGTGCCCTCACACTGCTGATTCAGGACAGTGACCTGCATGTGGCAAACACTGGGGCACCATCCCAGCATCCCCCCAGTACCACTGCATCATCTTCTGAGGGAGACTAAAGCACAGGGAGTGTGAAACAAACGAAAGAAAGAACGCCCTAGCGAGGCACTGAATGCGCTTCCAACCAGAAGTTTACACTCGAAGTTTTCTCCGAACCTCTCCCGCAGCAGCTGTGACAAAGCGCCCTCTGCTGCAACCGAGCTTTATTCCATCACTCGGTCACCGCCACCGACACGGAACAAAGAACTTCAGCCCCAGAGCTCGGAGACGAGCAGCTGTCACAAACACAGACGCATTTTTCAGGGTATTGCATGTGCAGTCTTTATTAGTAGACTCTTGTCTATCATCAGTCGGAAATAGCAGAGAAGCAAGCAAAGGAAAAAAGCACTGAATAGCAATGGCAACAGCGTCAACTTTTTACTGGGCTATGGAGTTTTGTTTATTTTTTTCAACTGAATTGCTTTTGGGAAGTTTTGGAAAGTTAATTAGTTTAAAAAAAAATAAAATTAGGGATGTTCCCTCCCCTTGCACACAAGATCTGCACCTCTGTGAGGCACCAGTGCTGGTAACTGGGAGAGCAAAACATGATTCAGCCAACAAATGTCCATAGGGATATTTGCCAGAAGTGACATCTTTGGGTTTATTTCGTGGGGTTTTTGGTAATTTCCTCTTTCCTTTTCTAACCTGTTGAATTCCAGTTTTAACTGTATCATTCTACTCACTACTCAACAATTTCTCATGTCCTGAGCAACTTGGTAAGGTGTAACACTGGTCCTATGAAAAGGAACAGATTTGTCTGCACAGGTCCACTGAAACAAAGCCTGGATGGGGAAAAAAAGCTTTATAATATAAAATTTTCATGCCTAAAATGTGTTTGATAGAACTGGTATATTAGTTAAACAGATTTTTATTTCCTGGGAAGCATGCAACTTCCAAACTCACATCATTAACCACTCAGTGAAACTAAAGGATGAAAAGTAGGTTAGTTTATTTTCTTACCGTGGCTCCTGTCAACAAAATCATTACTCAGCATCACAACTGTGCTCTTTCCAATTCCTACAGAATTCTGTGTGCTAGACTGGATCCTGATGGCACAAACATTGTATTTTCTCCCACACCACCCTGCAACAAACACGTGGAAATCTGGAGCCTTTATGTGCACGTCAAAGGCTCGATCCTGCCCCATGTCCTCAGGAAAATCACTTCAAAGTCTGGGCTGCTCAAAAATTTCCTGAACACTACTGTTAAATACAATACTAGAACTGTGTTACTTTACCTCAGTGATCACTAAAGAGGGAAGCAGCCAGGACATTGTTACCTGGGTAATCCTGACCCATCCCCAAAGGGCTGGGAATCGTGTGTGGACAACGAGTAGTGCCTACTCCGTGGTGCTGTGACAACAGAGGTTCAAAATCCTCCTCCTGCAGCTCCAATTCGAACTGTCAGGATATTGACACCGAGGGATTTTCCAGAGTAACCTGTGCCAAACTGCAACCCAACAGCCCATGACTGAGAAGGAGGAATGCTCTCCCACCTGGAGTAAAGCTTGGCCAGGAATCCAGGCATCCATACAATAGCAGTGGTCAGGGTGCCCCAAAAATGAGAGTTTAGAGTAAATGCAGACTGAGGCAACAGGCCAGAGAGAGGTGGATACACCAAGTGGTAAATTACACACAGTAGTAGGACCTAAAGCTGTGCACCAGCACATCTGAACATCGAGAGAGCACACAACATCCATCAGCACTTTTGAGTCCACAGCTCTCAAATGTGGGCAAAGCACTGAGTTTCAGGGCTCACATTTCCATCTGATCAGGCTCTGCTCCTTCCCCTCAGTGACAGAAAGAGACACAAGAGGCCTGATAAAAATATAACATCAACGTCCTGGGAAGGAGTTCCCTCCTTGGGATGCAACTCTACGATTTTAAAGCTTTTCAAACTCTATACAGTATAAACAAAAAGTTGAAACATATAAAATCTTAAAATTCCGTTTATGTTATATAGAACTATATGTATATACACACACACACATATTTTCTTAAAATAAAAATTGTGTCCATTGTCTCTCCTCTAGATAAAAACTCAAAGTCTTGCTTGAGACTTTCAAATATATTTTAGACCGCTCTGAGAAACTCTGCTCAAGATAAACATGTGTAAATAGTAATACCTGTAGACAAGTTGAGTTTCCTTAGTATTTAGAAAGCAACATTTAAAGCACATTTTTTCTAAAAAGATTCACAGTGATACAGCATGAAGCATTTCCAAGTTGCAATCAGGAAACTTCTCAATCAAGATCAATCTGTGACTGATTTATCTAAATATATACTTGTATGAAATCATGACTGAGGAACTGATATAAACAAGTATTTTTCTCTTGAACTGTACATTATAGAGAAGACCCTGAATATAAAAGGGGAAATTTTTTTTCTTCAAAAACACAAATCCTTTTCTGCTCATTGCACTCAGTTTGCCATCAATCAGAAGCTCTTGTTTCCACAGGAAACAGTGGCAATTAGAAGTGGACAAACCACAATTATCTGGAGAACAACATAAAACCTCCCTGTAGAATGGAAGGTCAGAAAGAGGCAACCTGTAGTAAGACAGGAGTTATAATTTCCACTGGAAACAAGCACAGCCACTACTGAGAAGTCACGAAACTCGTCAGCTTTTTCTCCCCAATATAGAAGCAGGATGGCAAAGAATGTGCCAAAAAGCTACTTGACCATCAGAAGCACTGGGGAAAAGTAATAAGAAAAATAATAGTAAAAAAAGAAATTGGGTGATGTATTTTGCTACAGCTGGATGAAACTTCTGACTGGACACCAGGAAAGGCTGAGCTACAAAACTCTCCTTGCAGTTAAGTTTCCCTTTTGTGAACTCATTCAAATTTACACTCTCTAAAGCAAAGGAACAACTTCATTCTGAGTTAGAGGTGCACTTGTAGATAAAAACTTCACAGAAAATTCCCAAACTGAAAGACTTGAGAGAGGACAAACTCTCCTTGCAGACTGATGCACAGCATTCTTGACAGGGTGTCCTCCTTCCCAAACATCAGGCTGGTCCATCAATTAACTCCACGGCACTCATTAGCATTAAGCATTCCTCGGGCACACAGGTCACACACACTAGGAGTTTTCAAAGTGTTTTTAAACTGCAATAATAAGATGATACTGGATTCTTACAGCCACTATTAAAAGGGATAAAAATTCTGAAACAGTTGACATAATGGAGAGGAGGGGAAGAAATTAAAGAATGAAATCAAAATTCCAAAGCCATCACACTGGCAATTCGTGTGAACGTTCAGTCTCACTTCCTTCAGCAGTTTTTTCACTCTTGTATGTGGAAAGGAATAAGTTTTCAATCTGAGTCAGGAACTCTTCAGCAATGAGGCAGTTTGTTACCTTGCCCAAAGTCTTCCTCATGCACTCCAAAAGCTAGGCAAAAGAAAAGGAAATCAGTTTTAAATTGTCATTTCTCCCCTCTTCTATCTGATAAGTATCGCAAAGAGATTTTTATTTATTTATTTAGGATGAATACTACAAAAAGTGTTTGTACATAATAAATTTCAAAGGAACAGGGCGATCTAAACCCAAGTCTTTAAAACCAATTACCCAACAACTTAATTTCAGAGCATTCTACCAACTCAAGTTTAGATTTACACTTTACAAGCAAAGATATATTGATAGGAAACAAAACAAAAATCGATGTGTGCAAGCTTTCTGTTTATGTCCTTCGCTTTGGGCAGAGTTTCTGTCCTGTTTGTGCAATAATGGTGCAGCTGCCATTAGTCAGAGGTCCAGAGCAGTGACAACACTGACTGGAAAATTAAAGTTCCTACTTATCCATGATAAACATGGCACAGCATTCTTTTACTGATGGAACAAAGGACCAGGAAGGCCAAATCTGCTCTTGAGTGTGTGTAGGTCTTGACGCTGAAAGCACACAAAATGCTGAGGAGAGACCTGAGTAATTAATTGCCATTAATTCCTCTCCAAACTGAGGGTCAAACCTGGTGCCTGAACACAACCACACCCCCACCCCTCTCAGAGAAGGATCTTTATTTTCACTGTGTTGTAAGTAAATAAGCTGTGCCACAGAAATAATTTATTATCATTAATTTATATCTTTGATTTGTAAAAGTGTAACTCCAGGTGACTTCTGACATGAAACAGATTTGGGTTTAAGAAAACATCTAATGTAAAAAAGTGAAGAGAAGAAAACTCACTTTCTGCAAACAAGTCAGGTCAGAATCTCTGTGAAAAATTTTATCCATGGGGACACTGCTGTTGGAAGAAAAACAAACAGGAGTGCTGGAGAAAGCAGCCACAGGTCTTGACTGAAACATAACAATAAATGTATAAAAATTCCACCCAGGCTGTTTAGAACAGAAGTGGACACATACCTGTGGCAAAATTTGTACTTCTCAATTATCCACCTTGTTTTTTCAAATATTAATTCCCACTGAGGCTCCTCCAACATCTGCTCCATTTCAAATTTGTATGGCAGGCCTGCAATCAATTGGAGATCATCATTCAGTGTTTGTGCTACACTCCAGTGTTTTTATTCCTGTTTAGTTTAGGTGCAATCCCTTCCTTCACCATAACTGTTCCTCATTTATTCCTGACTGCAGAATTCTGTAGTTCTGTTACTTGACAACTTTAAGGAGGTTAAAGGATGACGTGTTTTGGATTCCAAATTTAATTCTGGTGGGAGTAGGAACAAATCTGTTCTGCTCCCTGCCCTTGCCAATTCCCATTCCAGAAGGAAGGACACAGAAAGCTACAACAAACCCAGAAATGGAAAAAATGAATTGAGTGTTTCTAACTTAGCTGCACTTTTGTAGTCTAAGAGATATATGGTTATTAAATTAATAAAAAAGGTTTGGTTTTTCAGTATGAATGGGCTGATGGTGAATTGAAAACTACTGTTTTCAATTTCAAAGGAATTTTGCTCAGAAATGAAGACATTCTTCTAGTTTACTGCAGGTGGGGGAAGAGAATTCTAGAAAATATTTTAAAAGGATCATGATAAAGTTATATGCAGAACACAATTCATTTACCAAAAATCAGGGAGAAAGAAAGAGACTCTACATTTCAGTAAATTGTTTCCAAAGAGCCAGAGGAGGTGGCATTCTGTAAAACCTTGATTTCAGGAGCTAAACAGAAATCTGAAATCCTCTGACAGAAAATGCACATGACTACAAAAGTGTTTACTTCTCAGGGCAATAGAGTTTGGCAGTATTTTAACCCCCAAGGGTGGGATGTGTGGGAAAAGAGGATAAAAGTGCAGGAGTCTCAGTGTGGAAAACAGGAACTGGGGCACAGATGTGGCCACTGCTGCCCTGCCCCAGGACTGTGCAGTGAGCTCAGATGGGCTCCCTTCTCTGCTTCCACAGGAAAAAACAGAGGGAACTGTGGGCTCACAAAGCCTCAGCTACTGCTGTGCCAAAGGAACTGGAAACCTTGGAGTGTGGGTGCAAAAATCAGGGCTTTATAAATAGAGGGAGGAGGAGAGAGAATGGGCAGCTACCAGAACCATCTACTGTTATCAGGGGAATTTTCCTCAAGTCCACATCAGGGAAAGAGAACAAGATCTGACCATCACTTGTAGTACAGCAAATTTTATGTGGTATGTCCTTAGCTGTTCAAGAAGATCCTGTTTTCATGAAATGCCAATGGTATTTTTAATCAGGAATTTGTTCCCTTAGGTGGGGTTCATGCCAGCACCATTTCAGCTTTCTTGCCTTGTGTTTCCCTGGACAGCTGGCACACTGATTTGATCCTCTGACCTTCTGAATGCCACGTTACTCAACAATTAAGGATTTTTGGCTACTACAGCAGCCAATTCTTTGCTATTTACTTTTGTCTCCTCCAGAGAATCTGTTCAGAATGTTTTAATGCAGCAAAGGCCAAGTAAGACATGTGCAACAGCTTCTAAGCTGTTCACACAGATTCTGTGTGTAAATAACAGGGACCTGTGTCCCAACCCTTTCACTGCTTCCAGGAATTGTGGAAATACTAACACCGAAGATCAATTTTGTATGTGTTTATACTTGTGTAATCCTGTCCTGACAACAGACAACCCACAGGTTTATTCTCTCAGTGAAATTCCTGGATTTATGTTACCACTATAAATGACACCATTTATATAATGCCATCATATCACCAATATAAATACATAAATACTGATTTCTCAGGTTCAAAACCAGGCACCTTCCCCTTAACACCCAAAAGGAAAAGGAGAATTAAGACACTGGATTAAACAGGGGTACTCACGATAGGAACCATCAGAACTGATCTCCTCACTGATGACCAGACAGGTGATCTGGGAATAGGGCAGAGGATTATTCCTGTTGTAAGGGCTGATGATCATCCCGATGAACATGGCACCACCCCTGGAGAAATAGCTCTAAAAAACACCAAAAACACCGCACATAAAAATCCAGCCTGATTCAGAACAGCAACGCCAAAACCTAAAGAATAGCTTTTGTATCAATTCATGCTGAGCTGATGTAAGGTGCACTGGTGAGGAGTGAATCAGGCTGTGAACACCAGGGAGGCTTTGGGGTGTTGTTTTGGGGGTTTTGGCCATACCTGGTACTTGGCCTGGGTGTCGATGTCGCGGATGGAGGGGTTGGGGTCGAAGGCAGGGTGGGAGTGGTACCAGCCGATGACCTGGAAGCCCCGGGCTGCCAGCGACTCCGAGGCCTGGGTCTGGGACACCGGGTCCATCTCGCACTGCAGCCCCGTGCTCAGGCTGTTGCACGGCTCTGCTGCACACACCTGCAGAGAGAAGGGGAGAGAACCTCCAGCTGCATCAGTGCAAGGAGCCCTAGGAGACTGAAGGTCCTGAGCTCGATCCTCACACGGGGCACCATGAAAATGTGGGGTTTTATCTTCTTTTCTTCCTGTTAGAGCCAGGATTAAAGCTCGGGAGCTGCAGTTTTTGGACTCAGTCATTTATTAATCCTTATCAAAATACAGTCTCACAAGTTGGGAGTTCTAGCTAACAAGGTAGAAAACGGCTGTGTCTCTAACTCTTCCCAAGGTCTTTTAAGTATAATTCATCCAATTACAAGATGACACCTATANGGCTGTCTCTAACTTTTCCCAAGAGAGGAAGAGTTAAGAGTTATGCTTTTAAGCATAATTCATCCAATTATGAGATGACAACTATATTATTTTTACTTTTAACCCAATAACTAACCACCCGTGGTCCGATGACGCTGTTGGACACGCANGAGGAACCTCCATCAGTTACAGAAAACTTGCAGAGTTTTAAGAGTCTTAAGATCTTAAAGGTCTTACCAGATCTTCCTCATGATGCAGCTGACACTTGAATGCAAGCTTAACTCTCATATTTCAAGACTACAATAATGAACTTCAACTTTAATATGTTTAATTAGTTGCCTTTTAGAAATAAGCTACATCTATTCAGATTGTAACTTTGATCATTTCAGTTTTAATACTACAGAGAAAATGTGAAAAGACAAGCACTTACTTCCACGATTTTATCAGCTTCAGAGTATCTTCCACCGAGCAGCCCAATCACTTCAGCCAGAGACACGTGAGAGTGCTGGAATGAGATCGAACAAGAAGGAAAATCCAAGTTGTGGGATTTCTCACAAGTCAGTGACTTCTCAAGGATATGTAGAAGGAAAACTCAAGACAACTAAAGGCTCTCAAATACCCAGTACTTCCATTTAAAGCAAAGAGAAAAGATGAAATTTGCTTATTATATACACACCACAGATGTAGTGCAAGGGTGCAACACTTACACAAGGCAATGCTGGCCTCAAAAACTGCAGCCTGGGAAGTGCTGAACAACTGCACACATTTTGGTACAGCCTGTTATTCTTAAAAAAACCCCACATTGCTTTACAAACACAAAATCAATTCCCAGACTGGGAGAAAATGAAGCCATAGATTTCAGAAGGGCAGTCAGTTTCAGAAAGTAGCTTTAAGCAAATTAGATTTGAAGTATGACATAGAGCAGTGAGTAGTAAAGCTCTCAGTAAAGTAGCAAAGCTCTTATTAGTTTTTCTAGAAGGTCAATAGTTGTACGTTAAGCACAATACAAAACCCATTCCTTTCAGGGGCTTTATTTAATGCTAGATTCTCACTTCTGGGTCTGACTGGAAAGAGTCACAGAATGGTTTGGGTTGGAAGGAACCTTAATGATTATCTCATTATCCCCCCTTGTCATGGGAAGGGACAGCTTCCATTGGAACAGGTTGTGCAGAGCTTCACCCAACCTGGCCTTGAACACTTCCAGGGATGGGGCAGCCACAGCTTCTCTGTTTTATTTTCTTGGTCTTGTTATGTTGCTTATTAAAAAAAAGATCCAAACTCACAGCATACACATCAGAGCTTTTTGAAAGACAAAACTTAATGCTCACCAAATCCATTATTAAAAGTGCTTCAGAAGACACTTTCACCTGAAAAGGTTCCTGAAATGATAAACACAATAATAAGAAAAGTAACCCAAGCAACGGAGCCTTCCTGGTAATTCACTCAGAGGTACATACCTGCTTTTCTTCCGTGAACAAACAGCATGGTATCAGCTGAAAGGGATCAAAGGAACTATAAAATGAAAGAAAATTTCTCTAAAGATGTAGGACAGTCAGGAAACTTTTCAAGTTTCCCACTGTCTCCTTGGCAGAGGAGGAATAACCTTGTTTTCTTCACTGGAGTTTCTCATCCCACATTAGGATGACTTCCACCAAATACAGAAATGTCACTTCCCACACTCCTGAATTCCAACACAGAACATCTGAAATGCATCCCTGCTATTTCAGACCAGGATTCATATTAATGCTGTGCAGGGTTCCAGCCTGACACTACACAGGACATTTGTTCCATTTCTAGCAGATCTGTGTTTGAACACAATGTGATCAAATACCTTTTGGTTTGTCTCGAACCTTTAGAAGATTTTGCAGGTTTCAGTTTTTCTTCCTCTCTCCTTCTTGCTAATTCTTCAGCTGAGAGATGCTGAAAAGATTTTTTTAAAAATTTAATGTTTCAATGTCTGAAGTGCTTTTTCAGCCCTGATTGCAAAACCAGCCCAGAATAAATTCTTGATATCCCTACCCTCTTAATACAATTCATGCATTACAAGACTACTCAAGACAGAGGCAACAGAAACAAGCAGTGTGGAAGGAATGACAATCTGAGATCAAGTCCACAAAATGCCTGATAAGAGAATTCTCTCACTCTCCAAATCATTCAAATTCAGTAAAATCACAGCCCACATCACAAACCAGATGTAAATCCACGTGTGACAATCTGCCATTAGAAACCATGGCCAGAATTTATCATGCCCTTTCCTTAGGGATGAATGTTTTCAACCTTTATTTCCATCCAAATATGAATTTTCCAGGAATTGTTGGAATTATTAACCCAGTTACTCAAAAATAGGTATGGCATGACACCATTATGGAAGTAATTGTTACAGGTAATTATTGAAAGGTTGAAAATTAAGAAGGTTTTCTATACAGGGAAATTGGATGTTTACAGTTCTTCACTTTTCATGTAATTTGCAATTGTAGGAACAGACACGTATTTTCTTTCCGATTCTCCCATAAAATATTTAACCTTCTATGAATTTTTTAAGCACTTAATAAACCACAGTGTTACTGGGTATATTGCTAGTAGCAGAATTAATATTAGGAACTCATTATCACCTGCATAATGAGCACAAGAAAACCATATGGGACTGAAAAAATAACATTTAAATGTTACTCTCCTGTCCCCTGAAGTTACCCTAAAAGCAGTTAACTGAAAGCAACGGGTCATGAAATCTCCTGCAAGACAAGGCAGAGAGTTTTATGGGCATAAAACCACTCTGCAAACCCCAAATGCAGCTGTATTAATCAGCATGAAGAAGTACCAGCTGCTGCAGTACTTTCAAATTACACTTCCACGAGAGAGGCTAAGTCCCTATGACACAACAGTTCCCTTGTCTGTTTGATGCAACAGCACCTGCCAGCAATTAGCAAGAACTGATGATTTAAGGTAAGTTTAAAACACAGGAGGGTTACCTCAAATGTCTGTCCTTCCAAATCCTTCGCATCACACCAGTTTCCCCAAGGGTCCCGCACTCGCCGTCTCCTCGTGCGCTGAGGGAAGAAATCACCGTGAGTCAAAGCTCTCACACTGAAAAACTGCATTTCCTTCATCCAGGCAGCCAGAAGCATTGTCCAAAAGGTCACTGCTGCAGGAATGATACTGACACTCTAACGTGTCCCCAGAAAATAAAGAACACCTTGCATTTCTGTAGAATTAAGTAGTTCACAATCTGTCATGAATTATCATCAGTAAAGTTTTTGGGGTTTAAGGCTTAAAGCTTTGTTAGTGTTCCATGGAATGTCAGCAACAAGGCATTGATATTCAGCTCTGAATTAATGCTCAGATGACACACAAAGCTATAAACTCAGTGTGTTTACATTTAGTGTATGCTACAATTCTTTACATTTTAATTTATTATTTTTAAAGTGGGATTGATTTAGTTTTCCTCTCATCAACTGATTTACTTTGCTGTGAAGTACTTAAAAATGCTACATTAAGTGTGAATATAAAAATTAACTCTGGCAAGCCTTGGTAATTCGTGCAGTTATAAATGAGTTACTGCTGCATTTAATTGTGTGTGGCCCTGGTTTAATGTTTTGGTTTGTGGGAAATTCCTTTCCCAGGAAGCTTTCTGTAAACAAGAGAAATGTTTTTATAACTGTACCTATGTTTATCCATTCTTTCTCACAGGAGAGGTTTCTTGATGAAAATCTGTTTTAACCAATGTGATTGAAGAGGTTTACCTTTGCTTCACCAATCAAATTAGTCTGTGTAAAATAGTATATGAGAGGGTCACATCTCAAAAATAAAAGTTCACCTTTTCTAGCCTTCTGATCGAGAGTCTGTGTTGTTGTTTGGTGCTCAACAGTGATAATTGTGTGCACAGGGCTCTCAGTGAGCCACAACACATACCTACTGTATTTAACAGTCGAAATGCAAGCAATTTAATCACACATTGCAATGCACTTCACTATTTTGTGGCTGATAAATTATGGAGAGGTGGGGAGCAGGGGGTTCAGGCTGCCTGCAGGACAGACAGCTGGAGTGAAATACTCGGATATGTGAGTGGGAGACACCTATATCAAAACTGACACCTGAATCACAGGGCACTCTAAGGAAACTGAAACCTGAGCGAGAGGAGAAATTCCCTGAGGTGCCCTGGCTTGCAAATAAATGCAAGCTGGGAGGATTTTCCCCTCGCTGCTGCTGCCGTACCATGGACTGCAGGCGCTGGGCCAGCTGATAGGCTTCCACCGTGTCCTTGCCCTCCCTGCAGCGGCTCCTGTCGGCGGGCTGGGGGCGGTTGTACACGGCCTGCTCTGCGGGACACACAGGGGACAATTCCTGTCAGCAGGGCTCGCTCAGCACTGCCACACACACAGCAACCACACGGGACAGTGACAACAGCAACCGGCGCGGGGAGACAGCAACCAGAACCCTCACAGTGAAGATATCTCCTGATAGTCATAATTCTGAGTGGTGGCGTAGCCCTCTCCCACAGCACTTTTAAAACAACAAAACCTCCTTGTTAGTTAATTTTTAAAGTGCTTTTAAAACAACACTTTTAAAACAACACTTTTAAAACAACAAAACCTCCTTGTTAGTTAATTTTTAATAACTTTACTTCAGACAAAATGTAGTTGCCGGTCTTTGCTCCTCTCCTAGGTGACTCTCATTCAGCTTTGATCCAAAATTCATTCAGAGCCTCTAAATCAACATCAAGTTACCGGTGCATATTTGCTCTGGACAGGTCACCTAATTTTAACACCTGAATTGTTTAAAAACTAGCCCTGAGGATGAAGGCATTGGTGTTTATTTAGTAAATAGTTATAATTTAGCATGGGAAAAGAAACAATTACTTGAATTCTGCCTACTAAGAAGGAGGGCAGGATTTCAGACACAGCTGGTATCAGCACACACAGAAAAGCATGAAACAAAACAAACAGCCCACCAACTGGTGGGTGGCTAAACATGAGGAAAGGGAAATAAAAATTAAAAATAGAAGGTTTTGTGTAAACCCAGAACTCCCAATCCTGTTAACAGGTTACAAGCTCCTCTAGATTTCCAAGGTTATGAGAGAATCTGCTCGGAAGGTCCTTCCCAGCAAGGATGAACGTGCATCCTCTGTGTGAGCAGCCCACCCTGATGCTGGGCAGTCCTTCAGCACTGCAGAAGAGGCTCTTTGCTGCCTCTAACAGAAATATCCTCACCACAGCCGAAGTTGATGGCTCCTATCAGCTCCAGGTACGTGTGGATCCGCCCGATGCAGTTCACGTCCCCGCAGTTCTTCAGGCCGGGCCGCACCGAGGTCTTGTTCAGGTATTTGGGTTTACACCTCTCCCTGAAACAAAGCACAGCACCTGCTCAGAGGGATGAAGGAATTGGGGGATTTAACTGAGGTCCTGTTTTCACTCTTTATGCATTTATTCCTTCCCTTAAACTGACACTGAGTCTTCTCAGTTCAACACTTCTCTGGTGTGGAATGGAATTTTAGTCTCTCTTTGCAACTAGAGCACTGGACAACTGAGTGATAACAGAGTTAAACTCAGTAACTCTTTCTACTTCAAAGCAGGCAGAAACCAAAACTGGCAACCAAATTATCTTGAGCCCCCTACAAGTCACTACAGTTCCTTACACTGATTTTTTGGAGATGGAATATAAAATATTTTAGTGTACAAGCACCACTCCAAATTGATTCTTAATCTAAGGCATTGTTTTGGTCTGCATTATTTGCTCTAGCACAGATTATTACCTCTTACTGCCCTTCAGTAAAGGCAGGGCTATGGAATTAATGCCGTTGGTTATTTTAAAGAATCACTTTTTAAAACCATTCTTATGTATAGGATGGCAAAAATGGCAAGAAAATAGCACAGCCAAAATAAATCCAGCCTGTTCTGGTACAGGGCATTCATTTTTTTAATGCTTCAAAGTATTTTCATTGCTCAGCTTCCAGAATGCCAGAGAAAAAATCCGGAAGATGCAAAAGAAGCATTGATAATGAATGCTCTTCACTGGCAAGCTACCATACAATTAATTTGACTCTATTCAGAAGTAAGCTGTTAGTGCTAAGTAGCGTTTTAAGTAATCAGACCAGGACATCTCAATCACTTATTTCAGTAAAAGAGATTAATGTATCTCACCACTGATCCAAAATGTAATTCCTGATTTTCAAGTAACGCTCTGGCGTTTTGGCCTGGCGCCCTTCAAAGAATTCGGGAATAGCCTGCTTCTCTTCTTCCAGAATGATGCTTCTGTCAACCTCCACTTCTTGGTCAGGTGGCTTCAGCTCCTCTGCTTCCTCTTGATGATCTTCATCCCCTTGGCAGGGAGAAGGAAAAAGCAATCCATTATCAGCCAGGTCTCTCTGCTCCCCACTGAGCTCCTGATCAGCTCCTCGTGCAGTCCCATGACACGTGACTGCTCCACCTCGTTCAGCTTTCTCAAGGAAATTTTTGTACTGCTGGTAATCCAAATTCACAGGTTTATCTCCATTCAGGTGCTGGGAACACATTGCTGCCCCAGCAGGAAATACCAAAGCATCCACTGGCTCTGGCCTGGTGTGCTGAGGATCTTCTTTAGGCAAAGCAATTGTAGAACTGTGGCCAGCAGATGGAAAACCTTGCTCCACTGCTTTTGTTTCTTCAACTGGACTTTTTGGGGTAACAGATAATGCAGATTTTCCTGTTTCTTGCTGGAAGGCAGGAGTCAGTAGCTCATCCATGTCATCAGTTATGTCCACCTCCTCATCATCTGACAGCTTTTCTATTTTCACCGCGTTCAGGTTGGGGTCTGCACGGCCTCTCAAGTTTCCAGCTTCCACCCTTATCCCATCTTCCATGGGAAGGCTGCTCCCACACTGACTTTGCTCTTCTTTTTCTGAATCACCATTTTTTGCCTTAGGAAAATACAAAATACTTTAAGGAGGGAAAAACAAACCCAAACCATCTGCCTCCCAAATAATCAGGACTGTTTCATTTCAACAGCAGATATTCCGAAGTGTTTCTTCTTCAGTTTATCCTTTTTATTTAATTTAATCCATTGCAACTGACTTTTACACAGCATTATAGGTATACTTCAGGCCAAGTGTAAATTTACATGTATTTGCAGTCAAAAAACCCTAGAAAGGAGTTATTTCTTCTTAAAGCCCATGAAATCTCAAATGAGGCTGAAGCTCAAACTACAACACATAGCAGAAAGGGCTGTGTAGTAGAAAATCAGTATTTTCAGACTAACAACTAACAGTAAGAGGGAACACAATTATACTGCTTTTATTATTTAGTTATACCAGCAATAAAAACAGTCACTCTAGGAATGTGAAATCAGGTCTGACTTCACATTTCAATCTGCAAATAAGGATATTCCAACTTCACTGAATATGGGAATGAATAGAGCACACGCTTTGACAGCAGCAGATTGAAACCAAGCTACCCATTGGCAAACACCTTTTTGCCAGCTCCAGGGCTGCTCGATTTACCTTGTTCCTGAAGTAGTGCCGAGCGTAGCTCTTCACCTGCAGAACAGTCCGAGTGCCGATCAGTTTGGCAATTTTCGTCCACCTGCGGCCAAATTTCACCTGAAACAACAAAGCACACGGAGGTGACCCAAACCCTGACATCCCAGACATGGCACTGCACGTGTCAAATGAGCTCAAAACCTCATTCTTCATTAAAATGCACAAACAGCACAGCAAACCCATGGTAAGGAACCTCACTATTTATGTTCTACCAAGAAGGAAACTGCATCCAGAAGTAAGAATTATTGTTATTCCTAACTAAAACATCTTCACCCATTTCAGGCACTCTGCTGCCTGATATCCCAAGGAATCCTTGTGCTTGGCAAAGCAAACCCTTTTACAATTGGCACAGCCATATAATCTCTGCAGACCTTACAACAGTAAAGGATTTTACTTTATTACCAGATTTGCCTTTAGAACACATTATACTTCTCACAGTTAATGTAGTGTTGTGATTACACAACATGCTTATTCATGTCAACTACTTTAGTGTTCAAGATAAACTCATCAATTCAATTTAAAATTTTATATATATATATAT
>VYZR01026080.1:1692-24354 GCA_013400675.1 Oxylabes madagascariensis
TTTTTCTGCAATTATAGTGATTATTTGATGATAATGATGCAGAGCTTGGACAAGACCACTTGCAGGATGTTTTGACTGATGACATTAAGAAACTTTCCCTGGATACTGGTGAAAAGGGTGAGTAGATCAGATTGCTGATTTTAAGACTTTATTTGAGCAAACCATTGAAGTGTTACTTGGTTGCCTCGCTTTGCTGCGAGATATAAAATATAGGCATAAAAGCTTAATGCCCTATCACTACTATCCCTTTCTGCTAAACTGTCTTCATGGTTTTCAATAGATATTAATGGCTGGGGTTTATGTGGTTTTGATTGGTGCAAAGTAAATCTGCGAAACAGAAGTCACACCTTTAGATTTGCAATTCTCGGGGCTGTCTGGGGACGGCTGGTTGCTGTTTAATTCAAGATGCTGCTGTAGCGGTTTCCTTCCTTTCAGCTCGGCTGGCCAATCTATGTGTCTCAGTTTGGGGATAAGAATATATTTCCTTGGGGGCAGTTAAGTTTGTTGCTGTTTTCAAACAGTTGACTTATGAGCAACTTAAAGATTTGGTCTGTTTAAAAAGAAAATTGCACTAAAACCTAAAGCCAATTATGCGATCTGTTTTGAAGGCAGACCTATTTTATTCTGAATCTGAATTCCATCCAAGCCATCAAGTGTTGCTTAGGGCAAAATAAAATAGGCTCCCCTGTCCCAAAACTAGCGCTTATGCAGCTCTTTACATGTCCTTTCTAGTATTAAATCC
Organism: Oxylabes madagascariensis; assembly: GCA_013400675.1. Taxonomy (NCBI): domain Eukaryota; kingdom Metazoa; phylum Chordata; class Aves; order Passeriformes; family Timaliidae; genus Oxylabes; species Oxylabes madagascariensis. Next base: position 2,435 of record VYZR01026080.1, read on the forward strand.
CTTCCTGAAGAGCTGTGTGTTGAAAGTATTCTGACAATTGGCGCATTTAACATGTGCCTTCAGCTGCTCATGAAAGGTTTGCCAGGACAGATATTCTGGTGTGCTCCTGTTGCTTGCCCCAGTTGTCCAGAACAGGTGGCAGTAACTCAGGACCTAAGTAGTTGTTGGATTCTGACAAATCTTGGTGGTGGTTATAAAGTTGTCCGATTTAATACCGCGTGTTTTCCTGAGATATTTGAAGATGCACAAACCCCTGTACTGTTGGTAGACTTCCATTTTTCACATCCATCTGTTAATAAAACAGGAAATAATATTTGAATGGAAGTGTTGTAGTTTTTATGACAGAGCATTGGTTTCACCTCATGAATGGAGCTGCCACCTTACCAGTTTGTGATGCTATTTCCTTCTGGGTATCTCCACTGTTGAGTTCCTGCCAAGGCATGTGAACCAACTCATATCTTGTTCCATTCCTTTCCAGGATACAGCTTGATTTGGGAGTTACTCATCTTGTCTGTGAATGTTTTACATAGGTGATTTTTAACCCCAGCTGTTTTGCAGTCTGTTGCAGCTGCACACCACTGGGCCTCTTTGACTCAACAGTTCTCCTAAGTCATGTGTTGTGTCTATTGCATCTGTGTTGCTTCTGATAGCAGTGCCAAATTAAACATTGTAGAAGTACATTCTAGTTTGATACCAGCATCTAAAATAAATACAGGCTTGAGCCAGTATTTTACTGTAGCTGTATGACTGTGCTTTAGTTTAAAGAGTTGATGAGAGGTTTTTTTTTTTTTTTTTNGTTTTTTTTTTTTTTTTTTTTTTTTTTTTTTGGTGCATCGTAGTTCTTGAGATGCTCTGGAGTGACCTGTGTTGGAAGTTATCAAGTCATCTCTCAAAATCTCTGCCATTTTGAGTGGGTTTTGCCATTTGATTCTGTCTTCGGAGAATATTTGTAGGACAAATGTGAGATCAGCTTATTGTCTGCACATTTGAAACCCAGCTTTTCCATTGCAGTTGCCTAAGCCAACTGTTTTCTTTTGTTTTCAAGGCTTTTCCATGTTCATCCTTACAAGCCTTGTGGCTGACGTGGATGTGCCAGTTAGATTTCTGTTGAGTTTGTGTTTTGCTATCACCTCTTTTAATATTTGCTTCAGCTTCTTTGACCATATAACCCATATGGAGTTTTCCCTACTTTCTTCTTTCTCTGCTTTTTAATACCCTCCCTTTTTTATACATTTAAAGTTTACGATGCTGATTTTTCCGAAGGTGTTTTTGAGTAGTTGATGATTGCTTTGGCTTGTTTCCTGTCCTTCATACAATTTCTCATATCATCACTTATCCAGATTTTCAGTCTTGCCTGGAAAACAGCTATAGTTATTCTAGCATCACTGATAACTGTCACGAAAAAAAGAAAAAATCCTGCCAAATTCAGTCTTCACAGGTGTGGCTCAAAATGCTTTTTTAAAAGCACCAAACATACGCTTTTCAAGGCAGAACTGAACCTCAGGGGGTAAAATCAGTTGGACTTCCTCAGGCCATCCACTGGAACGTGATGCCAGCATTGGAGGCAGAGAGGGTTGGGCTGTGGCGAGTGGAGGTGCCCGTCCTTGGGTAACGTGGGCCTCTCCTGGGAGAGCTGCTTGGCTGCTGCTGCCAGCTGAACATCCTGCATATGAGCCTTTTCTTTTGTGTTCCCTCCCTTCTTCTGGAAGCAGCTACTGCAGTAAGACAGAGAGGTGGATGGAAGTTGGGATTCACAGAGGGATTTCTTCCTGAGCCACCAAACCCAGTGCTTTGCTTGCTTTCCCTGAGAGCATTGCTTTGCAGGGTTTATCACACAGTCCCATTGCATGGCCTTATGCACAGAAGGGAGCAGGAGGAATTTTCTGTGGCCAGCACAAGTCTTAAATAAACACTTGTGATGGGCTTTCTTCCTTTTTTGGAAGGGTTTTATGAAGGTTTCAAGCTGGCCAAAGATTCTATCAAAGATACTATATTAATGAAACAAAATCAAGAAACAGTCTGTGATGTTCTCATGTACGCTTAATGTATTTGCACACATATGTGTGTGTGTATATGTGTATATTTATAAAAAGATCCATATATATATAGAAGACCTACCCAAAATTCAAACTAAACAAAAAACCCACGAGATTTCTGGAGGTGAAAAATATCCGTAACTCCTGTAATGGAATCAAAAGTACATTTTACTTATTCTGGGCAAAAACCCCAGAGCCAGGTTGAGACTGTGCTCAAATCTTTGTTCATGAACACAAGCCCTGCAGTTTTCTACTCTCAATTGCGAGATGCCTTTTGTCCTTCTGATGTAGGAGTAGAATTGCACAGTATCTCTGCTGGCTCATTTGTTCTGATGCCGATGGTCAGAATGAACCATGAAGAATAAAAGTAGACGTGTCATTCGAATAAGAGCACTCTGGGAGTGCAGACTGTTTTGATGTCTTTTCTACCTTGGCCTGTGTCCCATCCCTTCTCATGGCTATGTTCCTCTTCAGAGAACAGTCACCCTCTCCATCTCTAGTTACACGCTGGGGCAAAGAATTTTGGGGTTGGCCCTTGCTGTCAGGAGCTCTGAAGCATGAAATATTGTGTCTACTGATTATGACCTAGATTTGAGGGACTGAGTTTCCCTGAAGTCATTGTACCTTGGATTTCCTGTGCCTCTGTGAGGCTTAGGGCAAACTGGTAGAAATTGTTATTGTGCACAAGTCTGCAGCCTTTGACTCAGATGTTGGATCTGTCTTTGCTAAGTTATGAGAGCTGTGCTTCCTGCCTTTCTATTCTTGAGTCCCTGGAAAGGATGGGATAAGCAAGAGGGAAGTCCATGGAAGTGAGGAGACCATTGCATTCGGCCTAATTCTCAGCCCATGTGCTTTCTTGTGCTCATAAAAGTGGGTCAGTCTTACTTTGCTCAAGCATATTTAAATAGAAATTCACAATTGATGTCACTCTGCCAGAAGATGTCCTGGTCAAATGAGTTTGCTCTGGTTATCTGGACTTTCCTTGCAAAGAAGGGGGGTTAAAGGTCATCTTCGTAAAGTCTTTAGTTGAGGAAGTGACAGCCATTATCCTCTTCAGCACCTGGTTCTACACGAAGACCAATATTCTCCTGTTCCACAGTTAAATTTTCTGAATGTTAAGCTTTGGTATTTGGTCGTACAAAGTTGAAAATATCTTTTTCTCTTGGAATCTCATCTGTACTTCTAAAGTGTAGATATCTGTATGCTGAACACACCTTCTGCTTTTTTTTCCTTAAAAAGACAGTAAGAATGAGCACCCTGAATAAAGTTTCTCAGCTTCCTTATTAGTGTCCTTCAAACCCTCTCTGGAATTTCTGAGTCCTACTGAAATGCAGGCAGAGAAAAAGGCAATGCATCCCGGCAGTAGTCTGAACCACCAGTGTGTACACAGAAAAAATTAAATCCCTGTAGTGCTTGGTACTGACATGCAAGTCCTCTGTGTTGTACCCTGAGACTTCAGGTTACTCTGTGTCACTACTGTCCACAGAACCCATTCACCAGTCAAAATGACCTTTGCCGGGTTGTTGGAAAAACCCTTTTTCTGACCCAGAGCTGGGGCTAAGGGTTTTTCTGACACCAGGCCTGTAATTCTTAATCGTCTTTCACATTGACTACTGCAACAGAGGTCATGTAACTTTTATCTTATCACTTACTACTGACCTAGTATACTTTACTTTTGTGACTTTTCACTGCAGTAGGAGGATTTTCTTTATACTCCATTTCAATATGTAATAACAAATGAAAACTCTCTGTATCTCTCAACCTGGGAAAAGTGCAAAATGTTCGGTACAGAATGGTTTATGGTGCTGTATCCCTACCCAGGCTGTATGTCACATGAGTTTCCTACAAATGTGAGCTGTCTCTTGTTAAATATTGGAATCAGATTTCTCTGATAAAGAAATATCAACAGTTGAACAGTAGCAGCTACTTGCACTCATGAGAATGGCAGCTGTTCTCATTAAAGTGCCTCAGCCCTTCTTTAGCAAAACGATATTCAAATAAAAGTTTGTAAAACGGTGTCACTATGCCAAAAGCTATCCTTGTCAAACTCGTTTGCTTGGCTTTTTTCAACTCTTCCCATGGGAGATCTTACTACACCAGATACACAAAATATTCTGCTTCCCACGGGGGTGGAAGTCATCAGGCTGGTGGACTGGCTGCCCTGGCAGCAATCAGAGAGTTGTGTTTGTTCAGGATTTCCACTTACATCTCCATTACTGCAAATCAGAGCTTGGATATGCAAATGTCTGAAGCTTGCTCACTGCCTTGACGTAATGAAGTTTCAACAGAAATAGCTCATTTACAGGCAGAGTAGACTCACATAAACCGAGTAACCACTGGAAAATGGGTAGGGTCAACAGAATTTGGAAGCTGCTGCAGAATTTGCTCATGTCTCCCTGTCTGTTCAGCATTCACCAGGTGGACAGTGGTCGATCTCTGTCAAGTCAAATGTGACTGTCAGTCTCTAGTAGTCCTGATAAGGTCAGAAACGATAACCTAAAATTGCTTGGAGTCCACAGTGCTGCTCTCTGGAGGCTGTATTTTGAGTATTTCAGGATTGCTTGGGTTAACTGAAATGGTGGTGTTTGGTAAATTCACTGTGTGGTTGTGTAACAATGTCATCAAGCCTCCCTTTTCTCCAGATGATGTTCTAGAGTCAGTGCTTAGAAGGGTTTTTGGATCTTTCTAGCAAAATAGAAAAATGTACTTATAATGCAGAGTTTAGTCTCTGTTTTGCACTTCTGCACTTCTCATGCACTTCCATGTCCTCCTCCCAAGTGCTTCTGTGTCCTCTCTCTTCTTTTAAACTCGACAAGGTGCCTATATGCCTTTTGTGCCTTCCTCTGGCATCTGGGGTCCTGCAGTTACCAGTGTCTTGTATTGGCCCAGGCAGAGTTCAGAGAGTTACTGCTATTCCTCTCCTTGGCCAGGTCTGGTAGGGAGATGATGGTGACAAAAATCGAGGTTACGTGCTGAACCTCTGCTCTGCTCAGGCTCACCCTTCTTTCAGTTTAGCAGCCATGAAGTCTGGCATATTTGGAGTCCACCAACATCACTGGCTGCTGGAAGAACAAGTGTTCTCCCTCCTCTCCAGAGGCTCCCCGTTCACTCTGAGTGCTTTTAAGGAGCTTCACTGTTCTTTCCTAGCCTGCAGCTTTCTGGAGATGGATCATCTCCACTGCATAGCTCTTAAAATTTCTAGGCCACAGCAGAGCGAAAGCTCACCAGGAAATCTTCTCAGTTACATGGCTTTTAATAGAAATCCTTGAGGTGGAACTGTCAAAAATCGGATCAGTTTCACTCTGCTGAAGCCTGGAAAGCCAGCAGAGAACCTGGAGCAGTTTCAGCTGCTTGAGACAGCTCTGCATTAGTTTATCCTAGTTCATGTTTGTGGGTGTCTGGATCTAGCTCTTCTGGTTGTTCCTGTAACTTTTCTTAAATGACAGCAGACATTTTTAGCAGAATAAACAGTATAGCAAGTGAGGAGAAGTGTTCTACTGGTATTAAATAAATTGGGCTTTATGGTTGCATTGATTAAATGCTACAGGCTGAAAAGGCTCCAGTTATTCTTTTGTTGTAAAGCTGAAGCCTGCAATGGAAGTTAATGCTGGGAAAGTTTCTTACACTGTTCTTCCCTAGTAAGTTATCTTGACCCCCAAATGACTTCTTAAGTACTGGAAAAAATAAATTAGGCAATTAGGTAACAGGAATTAGATTAAGTTCAGCATATTACCATATGTTCCTGAGTTCACCTATGTTTCTCCTTTGAGTTACAAGTTTAGGTCAAGTAAATGAGAGGGCATGATACTGAGAGTGAATGATGGGTGTGGAGATAAACAGAGTATGGTCATTGTTAGCAGCAAGATTTCCAGGATGAAGCAGATTAGAATTCATTCAGCTAACATATTTTCCATGGAATAGTAATATTGGACACACAGACTTTAGGAACAAATGCACATGCAGGAAGGAAGAACATTAAGTAAACAGACAAAATACTTAATGGAATTCTTTTTGTAACATTTTTATTTTGCTTGTCATTAATGTAATAGAACTGTATTTCTGTAGACTGCAGCACCACCTGATTTTCTGTAGGTTTAATTCTGTTGCAATAAGACTTCCAAGCCTGTGCTGACTGTGTCTCAAGGACACGAGAGGGCCAGGAGGGCTGCGTAGCCGTGCTGTGGTTGTAGTAATGTTATGTGGCTACTGAGACAGCTACGATCTGATCTGCTGGGCTACATGGCAGCTTCCCAAAATTATGTTGATCCTTGGTGTGGATCAGACTTGGAGGGTTCTAAGGAAAAGTGACACTCTTGTCTCATCATTCTGCCGTCTCCTCCATCCCTCCTTGTGGAGGGGCTAAATATAAGTAAATAGTTACATGCTTGGCTGCCTTGCATGTCTGAGGGAGCCAGCTGTACTCACCTCTTCATACTGCCTTTGCTGTGCTACTGCAGATGCTTGTCTGTGCCCTACACATCTGTTATTAAGCCTTTCCTCTCCCTCTCTGAGGGTCTCCTCCTGCCTGTGCATCTTCAAAAATCTTGATGCTAATCATCTGAGTCTCCCAGTCCTCTCTTCAGTGTGCCCTTGGGCAGGCAGGTGTGTGTGCTGCTCAGGTGTTAAGTCACGAACAGCTGTGGCAGGGTGAGTTTGCTTAAATGAGTATTCAAAAATAAACATCTCTGAGGAGATTAGTCCTGTTCATTAGACACACAGCTCTGTGAGGAGACAACTCAGGAGTGCTGCATGATTTGGAGCTGCTTTGCTTCTTAGTGCAGAGCCTTCTTCCATTGCACATGGGAGCTGTTAGGCTGATTTTGGACAGGCCACGTGTTAAATTCCAAGGCTGTTGGCTTAAGAGTCTTGTCACAGTGAAATACCTGTCTTTCCTCCATCGCAGGTGGAAAGCGCTGTGTGTGGAGGTATAAATACAAAGTACTGCTTTTTCCATGATACTTTCCTAGGTGACCCTCCTTAAAGGATGTTTAAAATAGATTCCAATTTCGGATAGTACCTAGTACCAAGTGAAACAGCACTTCCGTTCTTTCCTACCTGTCGGCAGGTTTGTGTTCTGAAGAAAAAAAGCTGTTCTGTGCCAAGAAACCATCAGTTGCAGAATATGAAGAGTCCTTGTACTTTCTTCTAAATAGCAACATTTCTTTCTTGTTATTCCTAAAAATTAAGATTGTAGCAGAATAGTGTAGCCCAGAGCAAATCTCTGGGTATGCATGTATCACTTCTGGGTTGAAGGGAGTTCCATTTCCTGAAGTCTGTTGTGTGCTGATATAGACAGAATTGCAAAAACACATCCTTTGTGTGTGTGACATACAGTCCTGGAGATATTTCTAATAAATAGGTCTGTTTTACACCACTTTGGTATTTGGTACTAAAACATAAGATACTGAAAACTGCTCCTTGAAGCAGACGTCAGAGAACCTAAGTGTTGCTTCATTAGTAGGTAGTTGGCTTTGCCACTGAAAGGTTTACAGCTGTGCTGGTAACTGAGCACTGAGCTGAAGAACAGTATTTTCTGATGGGATTCTTAAATACCTCCCATGTAAAGTAACCCAGCTTCTCAAGTACATTTTTTTCCTAGCTGAAGTAGCAAACATTGAACTATTTTCTTAAAAAACTTGGCTTTTTCCATTCAGGGAGGGAGATTTTTTTTTTCAGTAAGTTGTGTTTGAGATCTGAAACTATGATATATTTTCATTTGCAAGTGGATATTGCATCTTTAATTGTATTCTTTTTGGACAGAATTGCAAATTTCCACAGTGACCAATGCAAACCTAGTGAAAATAATTTTGGATCTGTCATAAGTAATCAGAATTCTAGTCTGATGATTTTTGGTCCACTTTGGCCACCTTTTAATGTGATGGTAATTGAATTGTAAAAGGAAATTTGGGGGGGCTTTAAAAAAAGTAATGTTTGACCTAGGAATGTCTGTCAGGCAAATCTAAGTGTGTATTGAAGCTGCCTAAACTGATCTCTTACAGAGGGAGGCAAATTCCAAGTGTCCTGGATCTATTCATTGGTAATAACATAACTAATTTGAGTTGCTTTTTGTGTCTAGTGCCTAATTTTTTTTTAAGTAAGGCTATTACAGTTTTGGTTTGTCAGATAATCGCTGAAAGGCAAACACTGAGATTATAATGCAGTTTCACTGGATCCTGGTTGCTGAAGTGTGTTTTCACTGTAAGATAACCTTATGAAGTACTGCCCAAGCTAACATAGTAAATCTTTCTCAGAAAACATGTCTTTGCCTAGGGTGGAAATATTGAATGGTCATTGGATAACCACTGCAGTAAAGGGGTCAGAATAATTCGTTTTTAGTTTGGCGTAATGCAAGGAGTTTCTTCCCACCTTCCCTGCCCCAAGTCCTGCTCCTCTCACAAGTTAACTCTCCTTTAGGATTGCCTCCATGCCTCTGCCCTGTTGTGGGAGAAGTTTGTGTCTCCCAGCTGAGATCTTCTAGACCACCAGTCTGTAGTGGGGCCCTGTTACTGCCCCGCTCTGCTCAGCTCCACTGGAGGAGAGGAGGATGCTTAATGAAGGAGAGGGACTGTCAGAGATGTATTCAGGGAACTCTTGTGGCAGAATATTGCTGCTGTGACTGAGGCTCCTGTGAAGTAATTTGACAATTGAGCCAGGTGGACATTGGATCTGGGTAGTTGTCCCTTCTGAGCTGAAGGATTTGTCAAAGGGATTCCTCCTGGCTGGTGCTTTGCTGCTGTAGACCCCTGAGCATTAGATGTAGCCCTGATACCATCAGAATTTTGACTTCAAAAGGAGCAGCTACAAGTTACAGGGACGTCTACATCTCTTAGCTCCAGGAGTGCAGAGTTCCTCATGTCTCTTCTTCCCTGTCCTTTGTTTCAGGAGCATTCGCCCTTAGTAAATGTGTGTCATGACATTTAAGATACTGAAGTTGGTTAAAATAGATGGGTAAGAAGAAGTAGATGGCTGGGATTAGCTTCCTTTTTTCTTTCTGTTGATGGAGTAGTTGTAGATCCCAGACTCTGCCTGCTGGAGTCTCTCATAATCCCAGGATTTTTTGAAAGGGATGCTGAAATTGGAGAGACCACTGAAGAAGACACTCTCAAGCCAGCCAAAGGCCCCTGGTTGATGCTGGCCGTGAAGGAAAAGGCAAGCTCTATCATCTGCCATGGTGGGAATTTGGGTTTCTGATATCTGTACTGGGTTCACATGGGGCTTGTATTCAGCAGGAAGTGGGGCAGTGCCCCAGCCCTGAATGTTCTTCATCCCAGGCCAAGGAAGGCCTGGCCACTCATTTTCTGTTCTCCCTGTGACAGCTGCATCCTGGTGCTCCTGTGCTTTTGCATGTGTGTATGTGTTACTTCCCCAGGACATCCCTGCTGGCTTCTTTTTGACTGAGAAAACTGCTTCAGTGAAAGTTTCCAAGTGACTTTTCGGAGAGATGGGCGTTGGAAGGAGAAGTGGAAAAAAGGCAGTGCTAACAAGAACATGTTCCTCATGTGACTCCGGGTGCTTTTTTCATTCTTGCCTGCTGAACCTGGAGTCACTGCTGCTGTTCTGCTACGCTGGGAGAGCAGTGAATGCAGCTCTTGCTTTTTTCCTAAACATGTTTAGTTCTGGTTTCTCTTCTCACCAGTATGTGCTGTTCCTTGAGGAGAGTTCACTCCAGTAAAGCCCTGGACTTGTGGCAGGTGTGCCTGGAGGCATGGCCTTTGGAAGGCTCCCAACTTCCCCTTGTCCTCTGCCCCGTCCAGTTTTCCTTTGTTCCAGATCATCTTGTTCTTTGCCCAGGCTGTCTTTATGATTGACACACCGTAAACTGTTAACTGATCACTTGAAAATTTATAAGAAAACAAAACTGCTCCTGGTTTTCATTCTTTGCTAAATGATTGCCCGGTATGACCTTTAGCTGGCAGAAACCTTAGAGGAGGTGAGCAAATGAAGTAACCTTGGTATCCCCCACTTTTTAACTGCTTACAATTATACAAGCAATTTTTTTCTGTATCTTGTTGTCACCATGAAACTCTGGGTGGTTTTATCCTGTAATAATGCTGGTTTTGGCAAGTCTGAGTTAATTTCAATTGAAGTGAATCAGAAATGGTTTTGCTGCTTTTATTATTGGGGCTTTTTAAAGCAAAGTAGAATTTTATTTAAACCCCTGAATACCTGTTCATTCTCCTCTCAGCATTGCCAGCAAGTCAATGAACATAAAAGTAAAGTCACTTAGGAAAAGATCTCTGGGGAGAGGAAGAGCATATGAGAAGGCAAAGCTGAGGATAATTAGCAGCATATGAGAACCAGAGTTTGTCATTAGAGCAAAGCCATCATTGTCAAGCGACTGCTGGGGTAACATTGCCTGGAGGCAGTGCAGGCCCTCCATGGGGACGCAGCCATCTGCGAACGTGCCCTGGTGATGGTGGGGCACAGCCAAACCCTTGGGGAGGCTGCTGTCCCACTGCCCCCCTCTTCCCAAGTCCCGACACCCGGCACTGCTGCGTTGCAGCCACCCCTCCATCCGTCATGTCACCCGCAGCCTCGTCCTGGGGCTCTGTGGGACGGACAGGCGTCATCTGGGGGCCAGGGTCTGCATGTCACTGCAGTGCTTCTGGAGGCTTTCTCACACGGGTGAGTGCTGTTGGCCTCCTGGAGCACAGATCTCAGCAAAATGTTGCTTTATCTCCTGTCTTCTAAGGGAAACAGTGACAGCTACGTCCCTTGAAACTCGCAGTTGGTGCCACTGTCTCTCCTTAGGAAAGCAAGATTTCTTTTGAACGTTCTAGGCCTGATTTTAGCACATGTGCTCAAGATGGATGTGTTTGCCATACAAATGGAAAAAGTCAACCATCTCCTGTGAGCCCTCCAGGCAAGTGCACGTGGATGCTTCCATCCCAAAAATTCTGGCAGAGCAGTAACCATGTGTTACATTGCCTTGGGCAATGGTTTCTCCCTCCCCAGAGACCCCCAGAGTCAGCGACTATATAGTTTGACCCTTCCTTCCCTTTTCAGACCCTATTGGCTGAGTTCCAGTTATCTCTTCTAGGAGAAACCTAGATAAGACCCTCTTCTTCCGCTCTCGCCCTCTTTCCCCCTTGGAAGACATGGAATAAACATCTGCAATCATATCTCGGGGTTAGAGCCTCTTTTGTGCCCTTTGTCCCGTCTTGAAATATCCCCCGAAGCTCTCCAGGTCTGAGCTAGCATTAGAATCCTGGCAGGGGCGTAACAGGGGGCATATTTCAACCATGGGCTGTCAGCAGGGATGCACCTCAAGAACAGCCCAGTCCCGGCCTTCTCCATGGCAAAGATCACTTTGGTCTTTAATATTTGTAAACATTAAATGCCGGTGCTCCCAAACTCACATACTTGAATATTTGAAAATTTCAAACTAGAAATTACTTGACACTCGATTTTAATATTATCAGTATCTGGTCCAGAGATCTCAGGGGAAGGAAGGTCTTGGTTGTATATAGTGATTACTGCTATAAGACTTTTCATAAGCCTGGTCCACAGCTGAAGAGGGTCAGCTTACTAGATATGATTTCAGTTTCAAAGATAAACACACATTTTTTAACCCTGCATAATGTTTTTAAAGGAAATTAAATATTAAATGAATGTATGTAGAAAAGGACTGGTTATGTAATGTTAATGACTTCAACTAAGAAATGCCACAAAATTCTTAGCCCTTAGTATTTAATAAACAGAACTTGTTTTCTACCACTTTGTGCATTGTGACTGATACAGTCCTACTTACAAAGTTATTTTGATTTTTGTTGTTTTTCAGCACATCTGCATGGTAAGTGAACATGTATCTGCTGTCTGTTGTAGTCCAGAGAAATAATAATTACTTCCTGCTTGGCAATTCTAACACCTGAGAGATCTTTTTCCTTTCAAATAAGTCTACTACGTGCATATCGTATTGTACTTTAGAGCAAAGGCCCAAGACAAATTTGTCATGGAAATGTGCTAAAATAACTGTCCTGTGTTTTTGATGCAGGGAAGGCTGCTGGGGTCTCTGGTGTGCACAGAACAAAGCAAGATGATGGACCCAAGGTCAATGATCCCAGGCTTCTCCCAGATGAGTTTCTTCAAAGGACAGCCAAGGTAAATCCATGGAAAGTGACAAGTAAGCATGTGTGTGCTCCCAAAGGCTGAAGGAGACCAGCCCTGGCCTCCCTGTAGCCTCTATCTGTTGATCTTTAAGTCTCATTCTCCATTTCAGAGAGAATAATTGTCTGATCTGATAAAAATCAAGTGACTTGTTATTTTTACCAATTATCCTAGGTTAAATTCCATTTGTTTGTCATGCGAAATTACTTAGCAAGATTCAGGAAAAAGATTGGATACTAATATGAGTGTCAGGATATCCAAAGTTGTCAGAATTAATTCTTACAGACTTTGGAAAGGCTGCTAGTGCTGTTGATTCAAGATTTGAGTCCATCTCTGAATGTTAAGAGACCAGAAAAGGGCTGCTGGGTCAGACTGGGTCAGGTCTCTTCCACGTCTTGTGCTTTCCCTTGCGGCCTCTGATTCTGGTCCTGTTGTTGGCTGGGCTGCTCTGGTCTCATCCAGTGTGGCAATTCCAGCGCTCAGAATTGTGCAGAGGTGCAGCTCCTGAAACCTTCTGGAAGGACTCTTCTGTATAAGCTTAGGAAATCGGCTATAATGTTTCTGTTATCCAGTGATTTATTATGGTCTACAAAAATATAGCCTGGATGAACACCTCTCTGGAACAATTATTTAGTGATATTGTAATTTATTATTCTTTTCAAAGCCATCTTGTATAAAGGTAAAATAACCCCTAACTTCAGAAAGCACAGAGAGAAGGAGAGAACTGCCAAATTCCCAACAGCACATCCTTTCCTGTGGTTAGCATTGGATCTGCCAGCGGCACCGTTTTTGGACTGGCCTATTCTGTGCTGACTGTTGAAATCACAGGCCGAGAATACAAATGAAAGATTTTACAGGAGTTGCTTGTATTTTGTGGCTAATTCTCTGCATTTGGAAGCATCTGCTTCTTGTCTGGTTTTGTTCTGTAATCAAGAAAATTGCTGTAGAGAGCTAGCACTTGGAAAGCACTTAGCTCTTCTATAGCCATGAGCAAGATGGCAAGGAAAATACATTGTAAATAGGTACTCAGTTAAAAAATGCACACATAGATATACACACACAGGGAAAACAAGATGGCTTTGAAAAGAATAATAAATTACAATATCACTAAATAATTGTTCCAGAGAGGTGTTCAGTTAAAAAATGCACACATAGATATACACACACAGGGAAAACAAGATGGCTTTGAAAAGAATAATAAATTACAATATCACTAAATAATTGTTCCAGAGAGGTGTTCAGTTAAAAAATGCACACATAGATATACACACACAGGGAAAACAAGATATAGACCTTGCAACTTTTCCAGCTACTCTGCTGAGCCTTTGTGTATCCTTATTCTGCTAAATAAAGTAAGTTTCTCTGAAGGTATTAATTGTAGGAACTGTTGCCTCTCCCAGGTGGTCTATATTTTGGAAAAGAAGCATTCTCGAGCAGCTACAGGTTTCATCAAACTTCTGGCTGACAGGAACAGCGAACTCTTCAAGAGGTGTGCCATGTTCTCACCTGTGGACCACAGAGTGCCCAGGGTCTATGTGCCCTTGTCTGATTGCCCTCCAGACTTTGTGACCAAGCCTGAAGCCTATTCACAGATGCTCTTCATCTGTCGCATTGTGGACTGGAAAGAAGACAGCAACTTTGCATCAGGGTATGTGGCTGCCGTCAGAAGTAGAGATGACTGCGATTTCTAGTTTGAATTCTTGTTTTCATTTAATTTGTTACAAACAGGATAGACAGAAATCTGTTTACAAGCTGCTTGTCTTGTGTCACTCTCGTGGATAAATTATGTTGGGATGAAGGACAGCTCATCACTAGTTAATCTCATAAATGTTAGTTTCTTCGAGTGCTTGCTTCAGTGCTGGTGCATCACAGCATTGATGAGTGCATGGTCTAGGGAGAACACACATCACATGCTCAGCCTGACCAGCACGAGCACTATGGGGTGCTGGGAGCCTTCCTGTCTTTCCTCCCTGTGTAGAAGAGGAGAACACAGTGTGCAGACATTTCCCTTGTGCCAGGGGAAGATCAGTGGCTGTGAGGCTCATCTTTAGTTTTTACGCTTTTGCTGGTAAGAGTTAGAAAGAAGTCACAGATTTTTGTGGTTTTAAAGTTGCATTGGTTCAAGGAGAAATAGTAGAAATCAAGAGAAGATTCATTCCCTCCTGAAGCATGTGAGAAGGATGTTGCACTCTGTGTGTTTCATCAGGCACTATAAAGTCATCACTGTGCAGAGTTCAAATTGCTGGCAGTGCTGTGAAGAAGGAAATTTTAAGGTAGCGCTACACAAGTGGCCTATGCTGGGCTGGATCCAGATTGCAAGTTCATTTTGCCTCTCCATGAAAAAGACAGTGGTTTTCAGCATTTTCACTGTTTTCTTTGGAACCACTGTAGGGTGCCAAACTTCCACCTGAAGTGACCACGCTGTTTCTATTGAATGGATCTCAATAAGAAATGGAGGATGTTGGTCAATCTATTCAGTTATTTTGGGAGTACTTAGTAGTCCTGGTTTAGTTGGTAATCCAGAGTAGGTAACTCTGTGGTCAGATTTTACAGGTGCATCTGGATATAATCTGGAGCATGTGCAGTAGTGGGAGTTGTTCATAAAGTCCAATTTTTCCCTTCCTCTTGCAAAGCAGTTCTATGGGGTAGCACAGGCGATGTACGGTATCAGCACTGCAGGTTTGGGAGTCCTCAGCTCAAACTGCTGGTAAAGTTTAAAACTTTTTTAAGAGTAAGTGTGTTGGCACAGATCTATCAGCCCTAAAAGTAAAACTAAGTAAACTAAGGCCTAAAAGTAACCTAAGCTGATGTCCCCATTTCACAGTTTATCAGTCGTAGCTGTTTTGTGTGCCCAGTAATAGCAAGTTTCTTGTGTGTTCCTTGAGAGCCACGTGAGCCATGAAGTCACTCAGTGTTTCCTAGATAAACTGCAGTGCATGAACTGGAGTGGCCTCCCTTTGAGCCCCACTTAACTAGGGTCTGGCTGTGCTGTGAACTTCACTGAGAATAAGTTTCTTACTGGCAGAGATTTGCTTTGTCTTCTTTAACTCCAACTGAGAAAAGACTGGAGGATGATTGTACTGCTTGGCTTCTTGTCATGATCAACCCCCCCTTTCAGCAGAAACAGGGGAAATTAGGAGGATGGGCTAATATCTTTTTCATTGGGTAATGTGTGTGTCTTTAGTCTGTACTTCTGACAATATTGGATATTCTCATCTGTCTGGTTTGATCGTTTCCAAAATGTAAAGGGTGGTGTCAGGAAAGAAAATGTCCATGACTGTGTTCATACATAGTCGTTTCCTCTGGGAGTTGGTTGCGCTTCAGTAAGTGCCTTGTGGAGATGGGAGCATAAAACCTTGGTGATCCCTTTTGTTTTTAGCCATAAATAATGCTTGTTTAAACACTGAAAGCTAAGGAAACCTCTTGAAGATCCCAAAAGATTCTGTTTGCTTTGGACTCATTTATAAGCCATATCGCTGTGTTTAAAGCGAGTTGTGTTGCTGGTCATGGCCCCCCTGAAGGAGAGAAGAGCAGGTGATCTGCAGCTCTTTACATGCTTTGTTTTGTGAACGTTTTTGTGCATCCCTTAGTTCTGTCCACAAAGTTTCTGATACACCTTTGGCACCACCACCATGGTTTTGAAGGTGTCTGGACAAAGAGCCTGTTGGTCGTCGCCCTGCACTGTCTGCTGGAAGTGTGACAAGGGAAACTCCCTCCAGAGTTGGCAGTCATGTCCCCTGGATGCCTTGGGTGTTTCTAGGTACTCTCCATCCTGCAGCTGAACTCTCCCAGACTGGGCATGCACCTTCCTCGGCTTTCCTTTTCCCTTGGGAAGTTCGGTGCCAGGTTTCCAAGCACAGTTAATGACACAGATTGGTCCTCACAGTGACCATGTGTGGGTGGAGAAGTGAGATGCCCCTGCCAAGAGTTTGGTGTGGCATTGGCCACCCAGGGTGGTCACCTGCACAGGGGCAACCTGAGAGTCCCCGGAGGTGCCCTTGGGGAGGGGGATGTGTTTCTGTGTCATGATTGCCACCTGGTGGTCACCAGCGTGACACTGTCCCCTCCAAAGGCCACCCTGTCACCCCTGCTATGCTGGGAAGGAGTGAGGAGGAACTCATGGCTCCAGGTCATGCTGGCTGTGCCCTGAGTTGGGCTGCTGTGCTCCCTCCTGCATGTGAAGTGACTTTGCCTTGGCAGTGAAATGCCATATAACTGTACCTGCTTCAGGTAACAGGTGAAGCAAGTTAGGTCCAAAACATTCTCCTTTTCCAGATAAATATTGCAAGTGCTGTCATGTACCAATATTTTCTGGGGACCTTTTTCAGTGCTGGAGTCCAGGGTTGTTTGGAGTATTGGTCCAGACGTCTCTGCACTTTTGCAGATGGTTAAGGTGGAATTTTTTCGTCCCCATGTGTGATGATGGATGAGACTGTTAAGAAAAAACAACTAATAGAAAAGCATGGAATCACTGACTCCCTCTGTGTCACATTGGGCTTGTGGCCATTCTAGCTCAGGGTCTTAGATATTGGTCTGTCAAGGTGACATGATTTGTTCCAGCTTTTGCAATAAAATGAAATGTTGCAGGGTCTTATTTCACTTGCTGCTGTTTCCAAAGCCATTTGAGTGGCTTGAGTTTTTTTCATCTCTGGCATTTTATTCTGTTTTTTTTCAAATTCAAAAGTGTATTTTGTGTGAGGGGAAATAACCAGATACCTTGGGTAGTTCACTGTAAGGCTCAAGGGAAGGTACAATCTTCGCAACAGAGCAGTGTAGCTGTGTTGAAAAAACACCTTCTTGCAGATGGGAGTGTCCCTTAATAAAGCTTTGTTCCCTTGGCACAACTAATCACCGTGTGGGACAGCCCCATCCATGTTGGGAGCACCACGCTGCTCCTGTGCTCCCTTGGGACATGGCCTGGCAGCTGAGGGAGGGCAGCTCCGTGGTGTGGGGCAGGGCTGGACTGTGCTCTCAAGCCCTGGAGTTCCATGGCACAGCTCTCTGTCCCTCTGGTGCTCAGCCCTGCAGCCTCTCACTGTCTCCACTGACACCTCTGGCCTTCCTCAAGCCTGTGCAGCGCTGTCTGTGCGCCCTGGGCCCTGGGCAGTGGGAGCATCCAGGTGGGGCTTCTTTGTTGTCACCTCTTCTGTACAAGCCTTCTTAAGGACTGGTGGCTTATGTATGGGAGGTTCTCCTACTGTTCCGTGTAGGATGACTGTGGACAAATCTGCTCCAGGAGAAACTGAGCGAGGGTGTTAAGTTCCCAATGGAAGTTATTCACTCCAATCTGGGAGCCTGCCTGTCTTTGCAAAGAAAACAAGCCTTATGTAATCCTGCTTTGTCTTTTTGGAGGCTTCTAATCATGTAACCTTTGAACACACTGGCCAGTTTCAGCTCAGTGGAGTTGAAATGGAATGGAGACAGCTCAAATGTTCCTAGAGATGAGTGCTGAATAGATGTGATGAGTGTCACCATGAGAGGGAAGATGGCAGCTTGAGAGTGGCTCTGCCCCAGGTTCACGTCTGTGGCAGGTTAGATGCTGGTGAGTGGGCACCTTGGAGCAATTCAGTGATCTTGCAGCTATGGCTGATTTAGAGAAATACCCTGTCCTGCCCCAACCATGGCATGTTCCAGTCAGTGCATGCTACCACCATGTCTGACATTAATCCAAGGGCATTCAAGGAATTCAAGGTGACGCTCCCCCATCAGCGTCACAGAAAAGAAATGTTTACGTCTGTAACCATTGTAACTTTTTTTTACCTTTTGACATTTAAAAAAACCCGAGATGCACGCAAGCCCAGGGTGTCACAGACACCGTGACTCCCTGGGATTGAACGTCTGAGTACTGCTGGGCCCGCTGCCCCTGGTTGTTTATAAGCCTCTTGAACTATTCTTGCTACCCTTGGTGGCCGAGGAGCCCCACGAAAAATTTTGCAGCCTGGCTGTTACTCCGAGGCCATCGGTGATCCTATATGCATTACCTTTGATCACATGCTGTCCTGTCAGATTTTGCTCTGATGCAAGTCATCATGCCTGTGTGACTGTAACATGGCCCCAATTAAAGTCAGTTATACACTTTTTATTTCAAGGTACTTGGGAAATGTTCCCTGGAACACCGTAAATCAAATGTTAATTACTATTAAAAAAATATTAGTCCTATATCAAACCTCTGGGTAAACCCCTTATGGTTCGTAATCTAATTTCAGTAAACGGATCAAGAGGAACATGGGTTTCAAGACCAAGCTGGAAAGCACTCTGGCATTCAGAGGTGCTTTCCATGGCTTGTCCTGCAGATGTTCAGCTGCCCTCTCAGTGCACTTCCCAGATCTGCCCTGCCAAGAGAAGGGGCACCTAAGACTCAAGTTCTTGACATTTCTGCTGGGTAGGGTAACAAGTCCTCTCTTTTCCTGTTTTGTTTTTTCCATCCTTGGCGGTGCTGGTGGATGTGCGGACCCACAGGCTCGTCCTTGCTCAGTCCCAGCACCGCACCAGACATTGGAAATGAAGTGGTGATTTCTCTGTTTTATTGTTACTGCTGAGAGAGAGGGAGATAAAACTGATGCCTCATTTATTTACATTAAAATAAGGATTAGACTGGGACCCAGCTGCAGGAACAGAGAGCTCAGCCACGATGCCAAATGCGCACGTATTTCTGCCATACAGTTTGTACATAAAATTGAAACAATAAAGGGAAATATCTTTTATCCTTGTTTTCATTTTTATTTTAAAGCTAGACGATGTGAACTCTACAATTTACCACACCATGAAGCGAGCAATCCTTTCCAGCATATTACACAATGTGACAGGTTTATTACACAGCCCTTCCCGTTGTGAAGAAAGAGCTTTGCTCCCATAAAGAGGATGGGCTCGCTTGTGCTGAGAGTTTGGGGTTTGTTCTGTGGGTTTATGGCACATTTGAAGCCTTGAGACCGTCTTGGTTGTCCAAATAACAAGAGCACTGTTTTGGCCCCAATTTAGAAAAGTAATTAGTGTCTGTTCTCACTCGTTGGAATTAAAGCAGAAGGATCAATATAATGATTGTGTATTTTATGCAGTGGAAAAACACTTATTAGAGTGGCTGTTTTTGTGCTGTGTTATTACCCCTCTCTTATGTGTCATATTTTGATGGATTCATCTTAATTTCAGTTGTAATCTTCTTGGGTCAGGAACATTATCTCTATTGACTGTAATGTGCATTGGCCTAATGGCAATATATTAAAAATAAAAAGTAATTTAACTCTGTGTACTGTAGAGCAATCTAAAGGTGAGAAAGGGGACAGGGGGAGCCACCATGTAACATGGGTTCTCATGGGGTATTTGTAGTCAGCTGGAGGGGGAGCAAATGTCCCGCTCTTTTGGAGTCCTGGTTTGCACACTGTCCAGAGCTGAGCCTTGTTTGACACCAGAGCTGTTGGACAGATGCGTGCTGGGGTTTGCACTGGAGCAGGTGGAAACGTTCTCCAAGCATAATAGAGCAGTAACCTCATCCACACATGTACAGAGTACTTCCTGAAGCACTGTTAGCGTGTGGGGGACAATTTCCCCTGCCTGTGACTTGTTTCTAGATGGTTGGCCCCTCTCCAGTTAGCTCTGGGGTCAGAGGCTTCTGCTGAGCCATGAGAGGAGGAGCAAATGACTGGAAATGCTGAGGTCCTGGAAGGAGCCTGGAAAATGGTTGGAAAGATGCTGTGTGGGCATGTCTGTGTGACTCCTGTAAGAGAGGCAGTGTGGGTTCTTCACACCTCTGACTTCACAGGGCATCGGTTTGCCCCAGCAGAGATGTGTATCCTTTGGGATGGAGAGCAGTGTACTGAGCTCCCTGTGGAGCTGTCTGATATTTGGTGTGAATCTGTTCTTCATTTTTGGTAGTGGGGATGACACACCTTTTTCAGTGGTGAGGAGGGAGGATCTCAAGGCAGCCACGTGTGACACTAGAGCTGCCTGTGTGGATGGCTGTGCTTTTCTTATCCCAGTTGGATGCATTTTTCTCTAAAATTGGAAACTTTCTTACCTTTCCAAAAACCTGATAATTTAAAACATCTACTTCAAATGAGATACACAAAAGCAGCCCAGGGTAGTGCCTGGTGAGTCTTTTGCATCTCCAGCAGACAGAAGTCATGGTATGGCCTGAATTCCTGCTAAGTCCTCTGCCAAAACTCAGGGAGAAGTGTATGGGTGAAGGGCTCAGCAGCCTCTCTGTGGGGACAGTAACAATATGACAGTAGTAATTATACACTTTAAAAAAGCATCCCTTTCTTTCTGCAGGCAGTTGTGCAAAAGTCTTGGGCAGGCCGGAGAGATCGAGCCAGAATCAGAAGGCATCCTGACAGAGTATGGTGTGGATTTCTCTGACTTTTCCCCTGAAGTTCTGGAATGTCTTCCCCAGAACCTGCCCTGGGTTATCTCACCAGGAGAGCTGGCCAAAAGAAGAGATTTAAGGTAACAACAAAAAGCATGGTCTGACATTCCTTGGGTTGGTGCAGGGTTGTGCTGTTTTGTTTTGCTTTCATCACATTTTGTAGATGACTTTATTACATGTACCATGTTATACTTGTGCTAGAAAGCATAGAAAGAAACTATTTTTGAAAATGCTGACAAACCCAGAAGATCAGTTATTTGGAGAAGTATTTTGTGAGGCAGAGAGGCTTTTTCTCAAAAGAACTATTGAAAATTGAAAATTTGGTGATCAGCACCTAATCTGAAAGCTTTGT
Organism: Oxylabes madagascariensis; assembly: GCA_013400675.1. Classification (NCBI taxonomy): domain Eukaryota; kingdom Metazoa; phylum Chordata; class Aves; order Passeriformes; family Timaliidae; genus Oxylabes; species Oxylabes madagascariensis. The sequence goes on from VYZR01026080.1 coordinate 23,289, forward strand.
GTGTTTGTCTGGAATGTATTATGCATTTTAGTGGTAGTTTTATAGTAGAGATTTTCTGAATGCCTGGCAGATCAATGGCCTAGGATGTTGTTATTCTGAAATTTAAGACAGATAAAGATTGTCCAGCTACCTCATATTAGCCATCCTAATTAGCCATCCACATTAGCCTCACATCCCTGTGATGTAGTGATGCTCCCAACCAGCTTTTGGGAACTCCACAGCCTGTTCAGTGGTGGACATTGACATTGTTGGACTACCCAAAACTAGTGGATTTGCTACACTTCTAAGTGTTAGATTTTAGGGACATCCTTACTAGAAAGGATTTAAAGTCCAAAGAAAAGTGATTTGTTTAGAACCTCACTTTGCAATAAGGGATGATGCAGACAAACAATAAATACATTATTAAGAAGACACAGTGTGTTCAACTTCCAGCCTTGCTTGTGCTGGAGCATCCCGACTCAGTTGGCAGATTCATTGCTGTCTTGTGTAATGCTGAGGTGAAGCAGCCCTAGGAGGCTGATTCCTCTGGACACTGCACGGGTACAAGCACCTGTATATATGCAGCAAGCTCCTCTTCCTCTTCATTTATCTGTGTTACTGGCATGGACATTAGCAATTTGAGCAGATAAGCTGATAAACTACAGCCGTTTTTACTTCAAGGCTGAAAATGTATTTCTATCTGTACCTGTACTTCAGATATTACTTGGGACCTAATTCTGCTCTGGAGCCTGCAGACTCCTTACTGTTTCAGCTTTCTGCATTTCCACTGCCATACAGTGGAATAACAGAGCAGAGAATCACACTCCTGATTGACGAATGCTAACACTCAGATACCAGATCTGGACTGCAGGCTTCAGGTAGCATAGAAAAAAAAGATACTGAATGCTGCCTTTCAGATGTCACTTCAAAGTGCTTATTTTTATATTCTTGACTACAGTTCAGTAGCCTTCTCTGTTTCTTCTGACCGAGTTCTTTTAAGCAAATAAAGAGCTTGACTTGTCTCCAGTCAGACAGTCAGTTTTGGAAACAAATTCCAAGTGCATTTCTTGCTTTTATTGCTGAATTA
>VYZR01026080.1:34712-45337 GCA_013400675.1 Oxylabes madagascariensis
CCAGCTCTGAGAAATGGTGTCGGCTTAGCTTTTGCAAGATGGTGCTCAGCAGGGTCTTAGAAATGACCTGAAGAGCTTAAAGATTCTAAAAGTGCCTTTGCTATGCTTAATTTTAAAATGCCAGCTTTGAGCTGGAGTTAATAAGGGTAAACCAGGAAGCTGAGCTTTCACTCCCACCAGGCTATTGTATGTATTCACAAAGTGGAGAGAACAGGACAATCTCAGGAGTCCCTAGAAGAATGTAAATGCCCTGCAAGTGTCTAGACATGCAGTCATTTGTACTGTAAATGTCTTAGCACTGACATGCTCAAGTTTAAAGAAGGCTTGTGCTGCCGAAACTTTAATAAACAATGGTCATTCCTGTCTCACCTCCAGCTGAAGCAGTCTGGACTTTGGAAATGGGCTGATGCTTCTGCAAAAGATTCAGCTTGGTGCTTCAGGAGCCTTTGAGTGACTGGAGGGACTGTGGGCCATGACAGCTGAGCCTGGGGCAGGGCAGGGTGTCAATGCGTAGCCACTGAGCTGCTTGAGTCTTGAATGGTGGAATTCACAAACAACAGGTTTCAGCCACCTCCAAGCTTCTGCTTTGTTCTCTTTCCTAGTTGTTTTGGATGTATTAGTCTTTGTAAATATCTAGTGAACATCACAGGAGATTGCTTTGGTCTGAAAGTTACCTGTGGGAGGGGAGTCAGAATGGGGAGGTAAATAAGCTAATTAACTTCAGGTGCCTTAATTCTATCAGCTTCCTGAGACAGCGAAGTGCAGAGGGAGGTGCTGATCTCTTTCCCCTAGTGACAGGACGTGTGTGAATGGTTCAAAGCTGCACCAGGGGAAGTTTAGAGTGGATATTAGGAAGCCTTTCTTTACCATGAAGGTGGTGGAACACTGTAAGAGGTCTCCTAGAGAGACGGTCAGTGCCCCGACCCTGTCAGTGTTTAAGAGANTTTTGATTGAAGAACAAGATTGATTCTTGTGGTTGCCATAACAATTGGATTGTTGTGTGAAAAAATGTTAGCAGCATTCACTGGAGTGGGTTGACAGCTCTAGGATGCCTGTTCCCGAATTAAAACANAGTGCCCCGACCCTGTCAGTGTTTAAGAGACATTTAGACAAAACCCTTAACTACAACATGCTTTAATTTGGTCAGCCCAAAATTGGTCAGGCAGTTGGACCAGATGATTGTTGTTGGTCCCTTCCAGCTGAAATACTTCTGTTCTATTCCACTTCATTCACTTCCCTTCCATTTCCTTCTGTTCCAGCCCCTGTGTCTGAGTTTCTTGTTGAGAGACTTCCAGTGATTGCCTGCTCAGCGCCTTCCTTAGGTGCTTTGATTTTCTTGCAAAGAATCTCTCTCTTTTTCTCTCGTGAGACTTGGCAGTCTAAACTCTGCCCACAGCCTCATTCCTGAGCAGTCCAAGTTCTGACAAATGCCAAAGCTGGGGCTTCAAGCCTGAGTGACTTGAGATGGTGGTGGCTGCTGCCAGGACCAGGAGTGGTGATCTGTATCACATAGGAGCATGGACATGGTTTGGCTGCCAGCTGACTTGTGCTTGTGTTGCCTGGAGTGAAATTCCTCCATCCTCAGCTTTGCCTGTTCCTGAACAGCTGGGTCATACTTCGCTTCTTTAGGCCTCTGCCTACCATGAAAAGTTACACCAGCTGGAAAGGACAATGTCTTGCTTCATGAAGGGTTTTCTGATGCTCTGGTGGGTACATGCAGTTCTCTGGACTGGTATTTCATGTTGTTGGCATTCGTTAGTGGTGAAAATCTGGGTTGCATGTCTCCGCTGGTGAGTTGACTCATCTATGTGCTGCTGCTTGGGAAGATCACTGAGTTATACAGGAGGATCTGTAGCGTGCTCCTTTGTCTGCTGTGTACAAAACGCACTTCAAAAGTTGGCACTTTTCTCCAAGCAGCAAGAAAATTGCACTGTTAACACCCAAGCTTTGGCCAGCTGGGTGGTCATGCCGGAAACCTTGCCTCTAACACAGCCTAAGCCCGTGGCTTACCATTGCAATGCTTTATCCTGATGCAGGTAGCCTCTCTCTCGAGCAAAGAGTGAGCCCTGACCACTGGAATTTGTAATTTGATGTAGTAGGTGTTCATATTTTATGGTTAAACTAAGCGATGTGTCTAATTCTGAACAGTTTAACTGGCAAAAATGAATATATTGTACCAATCTTCGAGGCACCAACTGTGCAGTGTTTCCTCTGCTGATTCTTGTGAATACCTTAGCATAGATGTATACATAGATGTATGTATTTGCCCAAAGTAAAACAAACTGCTGTTGTAGCCCTGTGATCTGTAAACATTTTAATTACCATGACGGTAATTCCAGCTCAGCAACAAACTACTTATCTTACCTCTACTGCGGCACTAGCCATTTATTTTAGGTCCTGTTAAAGGTAAAAAGACTAACTGCTCTGCAGACATGCTTGTCTGCTTTAATTAGTCTTCCTGAAGCTGTGCAAAGAGCACTGCATTTAATTAGCTTTCCTTAAATTAGGATTGATATACCAACCTGTATAGGTCGACACTGTCATTACTGTCTAATAAACTAAATGCTCTATTCTGTTATTTTTTCCCCCCAGGTGGTTGATTTGTAAGGTGCCAGACAGAACCAGCTTTAGAAGGGCCCTTGTCACTGCCTTGGGGCTAGAGGTGGCTTGGACAATGCTGCTGGGGGCTGGCAGGGTCTGGGCACTCTGGGTGGCTCCTGCTTTCCTGACTCTTGCTTGCAGGTCCACCACGGTCAGTTGTGAGTAGTTCCCCTGATCCTCCCAAAGGCTTGCAGGCATTGCCTTGCCCTGGTGCTTGAAACCTCTGAAACAAGAAGGGAGGAAATATTTTGTTCTTCCATTGGCAGAATCTCCATGCCAGAGCAAGTTCACCTCTGCAAACCTGCATTAGACCTCTGTTTTACATGAAGATGGTCATGTAAAAAGGGGATGTTTCCACACTGAAATGTTTTGGTTTTTTTGACCAGTGCTGGGGGATTCTTAAAGGTACATATTTATCTCCAGTCCTGTCCAGCATGAAGACCAGAAAATCTCTTAACTCTGTGTGTCTCTATCTCTTAAACCATTTTCTTTTAATCATATTGTGTGTATGTTGGAACAAGTGGACTTAGATCATCTCATTACTTTTACAAAGTATGTTTTGACAATTTGAAATTAATAAATCAGATTTTTATTAGGTGTGATGACAATGAGAGATGCTTCCTTTGAGGCCCTGAAAGAAGGGAGAGAGGGGGATGATCAAGCTGCTTAACTCACAAGGTCACCTTGGTAGCCCTCCAGAAGCCGGAGACACTGCCAGTTTGTATATACCTGTAGTCAGTCAGTGCAAATGTGTGTGCATGTAGCTGTGGATTTAAGTAACATCTTCCTCAGCAGGTGCATAAAACATTCTGTCCCTTGTGGTTTAATGAAACAACTTGCTGCAGGCTGGTCTTGTTACTGGTTACAGTCAGAAATGTGGTCTGATCTCTCTGAGATCCCTCGTGCCACAGCCTTTGGGGTATTGCACAGCCAGCCAGTATGGTCAGGACAGGAATTTGAACAGCCTCTTCCTCTTCACAGGGCAGACTTGCCACATAGCTGAGAGCAGTGTTGTTTCTTCACCCAGATGGTTTTTGTCAGCTGCCTCCAGGGTGCTCCCTGAGGTGTGTGCAGGGGTGGCTGGTGTAGGTGCCAAGGGAGGCGACAATTTGCAGAGCAGCAGGCAGGCTATGCTACCCACACCCAGCCTTCCCTACCCTTGCTTCCACTGCATTGCCTGATTCTCCAGAATGAGAGATGGCTTTCTGCAGTGTCCTGGAGATAAAAGTGATACCGCTGGGCCTGGAGGAAAAGCAGGAGGAGATAGCTGAGAACATGAGACCGTGGAGAAACACGTGTGCAGGGTGCTGCCCTCAGGCTCACAGCTGCAGTCCCATCATTCCATGGATCCCACATGCCAGCCCTTGTTCCTGTGGCCATCTGAAACTCCTTCAGTAATAAAAACTGAAAACCAGAAATATAATTAATCACACTTAATAATGTTGTTACTGGTGAGCCGAATTGACTCAGAAAATTTCATCTAGGTGTAGGCCTGTGTGCCAGGATTATATTACTGCTGTGGATTTGGAGCTCTGCTTTGAGGTTGGCTTCTCTTGTCCCATTGACTACCTGGCCATCGGCTCTGCAACACTTCTGCAGTATCCTTATGCCAAGGAGCATCATACCTTGTTTTACTTGCTCAGTGACTTTCTTACCTCACCTTGCAGTCTGTGCCCAGAATAAGCTGCCTGTGACAAGCTACAAGTCCAAGTCCTTTGAACAGTTCTAAAGGAGAAACAGATCTGAGCCTGGTGGTTAAACATATCCAAGCTGGTGAGAAATGCTAAATCAGAATTTGGACCTCACTTCTGCTTTGCGTCTGTGATTTTATGGATCTCAGACGGCTGCGAGCTGTGTCTGTGCCGGCCATTCCTGTGCTGAGAGACAGCTCAGAGCCAGCCAGCACGTCCCCAAGGGCAGCAAGCTGAGCACAAAGGGAGGCTGAGGCTGCCCCACCAAACTTACAGGTTTGGACTTTCTGAACTGGGACCACCACTGGCCTCTGCAGTAGACTTTACTGGCCACATCCATCTCAGCTAAACAGCCCACTAGTTGCTACCATTGTATAAATGTGGCAAAATATTTGGCACCCCTGTTTTTCTGCTTACTTCTATTTAGGGCAGGGTGCAAATATGCACTTTGTTGAAACCAATGTGCTTATTTTTTTAACTGCCTGGAGCTACAATTCACAATGGGTGGCAGATGCTTGTGGTAGCAGGCCCTGAACATCTGGGATAAGCTTTGTATTCCCCTGACACAGGAACATACATTCTCTTTGAAGCAGCTCTTAACTTTTTTCTTGCTCACTTGCTAGATAAAGCAAACCATTCGTGTCCATTCAGTTGACTCTTTTAAATGAAATAACGTGAAGATTTACTGGATGTGGCTGGGAGGGCACTTTATATACCCTGTGCATTAGTGGGACCTGGTGTACATTCATGCAGGCTGGCACACGTGTGTGTCCCCATACTGTTTGTAGTATAGGAGTGTCTATCTACACATGCACAGCTCCCTAAAGAGAGTTGCACGGTGCCTTGGAGTGGTGGTATCCTGAAATTCCATCCTCAGGGGGAATTTTAAGGAATATATATTTATGGAAGTAAGGTTGTTTGCAAACCTTTAAAAATTGGTTAATTTTAGTGCTGGCACCAGCAGATCAAAGTCCCGGTGTAGTTGAAAGATTTTATATCTATCAGTGTCACAGTCTCTTAATATGTTTAAATGCATGCAAAGGATCAGAAACTAATGTGCATCTGGGGATTAAGGCAGTTTTGCTATCCAATCTGAAAGCCAGCATATTCCAAAAGATTTTCAAAGTCTCAGAAGGCAGTGAAGTGCTTTACTGATTTTTATGTATTTGAAAATCTCCGTTTAGTGTGCCTGGTGGAATTACATAAGTAGATGCTGCCAGCTGTCTGACACCAGCAGGTGCCACCCAGAGCATTTCAGTACAGAAGTGGTAGGTCTGCAAAGTTGGGGACCCTGCTCTCACTGAGATAGCTCCCATACAAAAAGGCTAAGACTTTCTAATTCCATGGACACTTGCTCCTTTAAGAATTTGCTGTAATTTTCTCCTCCCACCTCTCCTACTCCAGAAGTAATACCAGTGGTTATGCTGTAAGAAAAATACTGTGTGTTTGCATTATACATCTCTAGAAGGGAGTTGCCATCATGATATGAGTCTTTCTGTGGCAAAGAGAAAAGAAGAAAAGCAGTGGTCTGATCTCTTCCGTGGCAGCCTCAGCCTATACCATTGTGCTTGGGGAATCTTTTAACAAGGGAGGGGCTGAACTTACTCTAAAAGTTAAGATAAAAGCAAAATAAACCAGCAAACCCATTACTGTACTGACCTCATTGCTCTTACAGCTCTGGTGCCACATTCCTCACAGTGCTTGGGAGAACTCTGCTGTAGTCCAGAGGTCTGGGAAAGAAGTTGTTGTAGGACAGCCTGGGATGAAGGGAAGCCCTGAAGCAGGAGTTTAGGAAGTTTTATTTGTTGAATGTTTCAGTTTTTGTGCCTTACTGGTGCCTGGCTCTACTCTATTAAACGTGATGGTTCCTGAGTCAGGTGCTTTATTTGTCCCATCTGTGTGGCCCTAGACCATATCTGTGGTCCAGCTTGGTGTGTTCCAATGTTCCTGCCACCCACTGCTGCAGGACATACATGTGTGAGCCTTCCAGGGCAGGGCTGCAAATTCCAGGTGCCACCTGATACAGCACATGTAAAAGGATGTTCAGCTTTTCCTGAACATCAAATTGATTTGTAAGATCTAATGAGCTGATTTGAAGCTTGCCCTTTCTATAACTTTTACATTTTTTCCTACCGAACCTNCAGCTCTGGTGCCACATTCCTCACAGTGCTTGGGAGAACTCTGCTGTAGTCCAGAGGTCTGGGAAAGAAGTTGTTGTAGGACAGCCTGGGATGAAGGGAAGCCCTGAAGCAGGAGTTTAGGAAGTTTTATTTGTTGAATGTTTCAGTTTTTGTGCCTTACTGGTGCCTGGCTCTACTCTATTAAACGTGATGGTTCCTGAGTCAGGTGCTTTATTTGTCCCATCTGTGTGGCCCTAGACCATATCTGTGGTCCAGCTTGGTGTGTTCCCAATGTTCCTGCCACCCACTGCTGCAGGACATACATGTGTGAGCCTTCCAGGGCAGGGCTGCAAATTCCAGGTGCCACCTGATACAGCACATGTAAAAGGATGTTCAGCTTTTCCTGAACATCAAATTGATTTGTAAGATCTAATGAGCTGATTTGAAGCTTGCCCTTTCTATAACTTTTACATTTTTTCCTACCGAACCTGCTTTTCCCTTTGGTCCATAATTGGCGGTGTAGGTTTTATAAAATCCTGCATCTCTTGGGTGTCTTTACTGGGACCAAAACTCTCACTCAGTTTTGTCACATTCAGCTTGGTTTGTACGTGTTTCAGTGCCTCTGCTCTGTGCTAGCTGTGCTCATGGAGTGTCAGATGGTGTGACATCTACTCTTTGGCATGGGCATGAGGGTTATTTGTGTTCCATTTAGCTTTGCAATTAGGAACAATCTATTTTTACTCTAGCTGCAAGGCATCTAGACTTTTTCCTGCTTGTTTCTTTGGAGTGAATTTGATGGGCTAAACTGTTTAGTTTTTGTGAGAGAATATCTGTAATGAAATGAAAGCTACTAAGACCAAGCAGTTAAACCAGAAAGAAAAATGAAAAAATACCCAAGGAGATTCACTTGTCTAAACCGTTTCTTTAAAAATAGATTAGATTTAGAATTCAGATTAGATTGGAAGATGTTTCAGCAGAGTCTTCTGAAAACATGGTTGTTGTTGTCTAGATGTCTCTGATGGGCTCTGTGTTTTGATACCTTCTTCATGACTGGGAGATAAATTTTCCTTTTCTTTTTTTCTTTGGATAGGAAAGAATGCATTTTCACCATCGACCCATCAACTGCCAGAGATCTTGATGATGCTTTGTCCTGTAAACAACTCCCGGATGGTATGAGATATATTTTACAAAATACTTCTAGTGTTTGTATTCAGCTGTTGACACGCTTGTATCTATAATTTGTCCTGAAGTATTCTTTGCCAAATATAAGTAGAGTAATAAACTAGTTTTTCTCCTGTTGTTTTAATTGCTTGTTTTTAGAAATCTTGGAGCAGACATCTTCAAGCTGCACTCAGTCTTGGTGTTAGAAAACGCAGAGCCCACAGTGTTTTGCATAATCAGAGCTGTAATTTGATTTGAGCAGATCTCAGCTGTCTCCTGTCATTATGGGAGTTACAGCTGAAAAGCTAATACACCACTCCTGCGGGCTAAAGTCGAGTGGAACTTTGACCTTGTGTACGCAGTCCATGGGTAAAGGAATCCAGTTTTTTGAAGGTCACTGGCTGCATTGTTTCTTGGTGTTTATGGGATGCTGGGAATTGTCAGATGAGCACAGTGTGCCTTATAAGTTGTGTTTTTCTTCTCATTGCCTTTTGAGCTTTCTCTTCTGCCTTATTTGTACTTTTACTATGCCGTAAGCCAACAGAACAGAAAGTAAAGCTCCAGAAGCCAAATCTTGATGATTATGACCAAAGGAACTTCTCTCTTGTAAGCTTACTTTACCATCCAAGATTGGCTCATTTAGTTTGATAAGATCCAGTAACAGGCTTGGTTAGAAATATTGCATGATAAGATTAGCCTATCCACCCCTAATAATGAAGATAAAGTTGTTTTTTTTTCTTGGTTTAGTTTAGTTTAGTTTAGTTTAGTGAGTTTAGTTTTTCTTGCTCTTGGTTATCATCACAACATGATGACATCCAAGACATAATTCCCATTTTTTGGAGTTGATTTCATACTGGGAAATGTGGCCAATGGATTGTAATATCATCTAGACCCAAGTACAGAGTACTATAACAGTGCTATAAAACAGATAAAAAAAGCAGAGGTGAAAGACAATTTGAGACCGATAAAATTAATTGTTCTGTACAATTGCAGTTTTGAGGCAAGATTAAGGAAAAATTGCCATTCTGTTTCACAGAAAACTGAAAGAGTCTTCTAGAGAGATCCTAAACTGAGCTCTGTTCTCCCTCTTTCCACTTTGTCAACTGAATCACTGTAGGTTTATGACAGCATTGTGATCCCAGAATGGTCCTCAGATATAAAGTGTTAAAACTCTGGCTTCTGAGCATTTACTGTTCATATACATGTGGGGTTTAGATGCTGCAGGAACCATTCACTGAGCTGGTTTGTGGTGCATACATCTGCATTGTTCTCTTATCCATAAGCCATTTGGAGAAAGTGTTCAAAGAAAGTATCAGTGTGAAGAAGAATTCTTCACCACCAGAAAGCCTGCCAAGCCATTGCAGCGCAGTCACTCGTGCTTGGGGCTTGTGGGTGTATGTAGTCATGAGGGATGTGGCCACCCTTGAAGTCTGCCTTGTCTTTCCAACTCGAGCAGAGGAGAAAAGAGGCAGGCAAGTGAATGCACTCACTGGTGGCTGTCCCATCCCAAAAGCCTTTGGTGACCCCCATGGATCATTTTCCATGAACCATTAGCTGAGACCCTGCTCACAGCAGCCCTTCATGTGCCAGATCTCTGCCTTTTGGCTGGAGCCATGCATCCTTCCATGGGCTCGTTTCACCCTGTTCTCCCCTCAATGAGAAGATGCTCTAGCTGGAGCCTTCTTTAAGAATGACCTCATCTGCCCTATCGTGGGCATCGTGTGCTCAGCCTCTCCTTTCAGCTTATGATCTGCTGGGAGAGTGCCCACATCCCATCACCACCTCAGCTTTTGGCTAAAGAAATTGAAATTCACTCTCTGGAAAGGCCAGTTTTGATCCTGGTGAATCCCAGGGACCAGGTTTGAAATCAGTGTGGAAAGAACCACCATGGAAATACCTTTTCATTTATTTTGAAGTCTGTGGTGTTTATTCTGAGGAAACCTGGTGGCTCAGAAGGAAATACAGGCAGGAAACCAGGTCCTGATGGTCTTTGGTGCAGTCATGATCCATTCAGGAGGGAGCTGAGGAGTGGGGTGTGAGTGACTGCATCCTTCACACAGGCATGGTCAGGCTGGCTGGCCAGCTCAGCCTGGGTCCCTGAGCAGGCAGAGGAAGGAAATTTCAGTACATCAGAAACCTGTACATCAGTGTTGGTTTAAAACATGAGAGATCCTGAGGCAGAGATGTCCAGTCTGGTAGCTGGAATCATCTCCATTTATAAGGCTCCTGATGTCATACAAGGAGATGCCTGCAGAGTCTTTGTAGTGAAAATGAGTAATAACAGCAGCTGGGAACTGCACTGATGGACTCTCAGCCTTTATCCTCTCAATGTGCTGCTGTTTTAGGCACAAACTTGATGCAGCATTTCATGGACCTTTTCCTCAACCTACTGTGGTTTGGTATTGAAATANTATCACACGTTCCTGGGACATTTTCTTGCATGCAAATTGAATCTCTCTGGGCTTCTTACTTTTATGTCCTGGTGTGAATTGAACATTTTGCTCAATGATTTTCAGTAGTTTTCAGTATGTGGTCCACTAGCCCCTGTGGCACTATGTAGGGTGCTATTATAAGCCCATGAAATGTGGGTGGTGAAAGCAGGGGTCCATCAGCATATTTAAAATTTTCCAAGATATCTGTACTTTGACTTAAAATTTTTTCAGGAATTTCCTGACTTAGGTCCAAAACCAGTGCTGGGAGTCCTTTGGGGTCACTTCTTTGTGTTCACTTGCGTGCAAAGCTGTGGATGTTCCCAGCTCTTTGGTGTTTAGGAGAGCCCCTATGGGGACCTCAATCTTNACTTTTGGCTCTAAAAGTTGCTATGATAGCTGCAATTATTATGACAAAGAGCTGTTTTAGAAGTTAAGAGCATGTCCAGGTCTGGCAAGGCTAAATCTCTCATGAGGGCAAAGTTGTGTTAAGAGTTAACACAGCTTTTATTCCAAATGTAAACGTGGTTACAAGAAATTATTATTTTTTCCATCTCTTTTGCCCATATGTAAAACACTTTAAAAAACCTCACCAAAAAATCCTAAAATGAGCAAACCACATA
>VYZR01026083.1:0-12308 GCA_013400675.1 Oxylabes madagascariensis
ACTCACTCCAGCAGCTCCACGTCTTGCCTGTGCTGGGATCCCAGGGCTAGAGGGAGCTCTGCACAGGTGGGTGTCTCATCTGAGCAGGGCAAAGGGGCAGAATCTCCCCCTCCCTTGCCACCCCCGCTGGCCAATCAGCCCCAGGACAAGGGGGCATTTCTGGGTTTTGTTTGGGCTTCTCTCATGAAACCTAATGCAGTAAAAACTCTTCCCAGTCCTTGGCTGGATAAGCTGAATGTTCTCCCTGGGCTGTGACACTTCCCTTTTGCCCTTTCCTAGAGTTTACCCTGAAGACACTGAAGAAGCAGTCAGGCAGTGTGAACTGCTTCTGGCTGAACAGGACTTTGACAATGCCATCCGGCATGGTGATATCCTGGGATTTTTGGTTCAGCATTATGCACAAGTGGAGGAGTTCCATACAGTAAGTGAAGTCTCAATTCTTCTAACCTACAGAACCCATACTGTCCACCTGTGCAGCTTGGTGAAGTGTGGCTCTCACGCAGGAAGATGTTCCATGGTAGGAGCCTAAATGCACTGCAGGGTGAGGCACAGCCCAGGAACTTTATGCATATTTTTCATTCTGTGGGAGGAGAAGTGAAAAGGAAAGATCACAGGACACAGAGCATAAACGGTGGTAGATTCTTAAGCATTCCCAGTGATTCAATGAGAACAGAGGGTCTGCCTGGGTATGTGCCTAAGTAATGCCACCACAATGTGTTTGCCACCTGGCCAGAGAAGAGAACTGTAAAATGGAAGTTAATTGAGGATACAGTGATTCACTCTTTCAGGGCAGATGTGCCTCACACTCCCTGAACAGGTCCAGTGCCTGCTGCTCTGAAGAAACATGAGGGTGCCAAGTGCGAGTTCCTCCAGCTGTGCTGATGAACTTCACTTTTAATGTGCAAAGCACAAGAAATAGTTTACTGGGGCCCCTGTAGCAGTGAACCCTCTGACAGTGATCTCTGCATTCCTTTAGGCTTATCACTACCTGGAAGAGATGCAGAAAAGAATTCCAGCCTCGAACCTGAGCTACTATGTGTCCCTACAGACCATGGAAGCCGTGCACCGAGGAGCTGGCATTCCCATGAGCCGAGCCCTGGCCCCAGCACACACTGGACACAGCAGCATGGACAACAAGGAGGAAGAAGAAGTGGCTGATGAAGTGGAGGACTCCTGACAATGAGCACTTACCAAATGCAAAGCTGACTTTATTGTCAGCTCATTTATTCCATCCTCATTAGGGGGCCCACATCAGTCACATGCTGCTGCCACACAGATTTTTGGTTATTACCAAGAAATTTATTTTTCCTGCTTGACTGTACAAGCAACAGTATTAGAGTTAATGTGTTCTCTCAAGCACAGCATACAGCAATCCACATGTAGATCCTGTTAGAAAGCTGGTTTTAGTATTTTAATAAATTTGAGGCAGAAAAAACCAGTAAGAATTGCATATTGTAACTTCACTTTTTTTCTCAGTACAAAGAGCTGAATAACTGAGGTGGAAACTGTGAGTTGCCTTTCAAGTACAACTCTGACCTGCTAAGGTACAGATCTGTGATTCCCTAGAAGTGAGACCTTCTGAAAACAATCCCATTTGGGCAGGGGCTTGGTAGAAGTCAAACTACACACTCCTGCAGACTGAAGGCAGTTTCCCCAACAAAAGCTTCTGCGTTTAAATACATCAGAGGGTCATGTGGGGTAGAGCAACAACTTACATACATCTGGGGTAAACCTCAGTCACAGAATGCCTGGGTTGAAGGGATCCTGGATGCCCCTTGGTCCAACCTCTGCTCAAGCTGGGTCACTCTGAGCAATTGAAACTTCTTTCTTACTGTGAAGCTCTTTCTCCAAAGACCAGTTACATCAAGCCACTCTATACTAGTCAGATTTTTGGAGGCCAATTTCTTCCCTGGCACAAGCAGGACTGAGAGAAGTGAAGCTCAATATAACAACCAAGGTTCTGCTCACCTCTCTGCCTGTCACCCTGCCCTGTCAAGGGGTAGTTATCAGGTCACTCACGTTTCTTACCAACCAGCCCTTATACCTAGAATAATTTTTCTTTTTCATGTTTTGTGACTTGCTTCAAAACCTGGGGTGAACATGAAGTTTCTAAATTGCTTTCAGGGAAGAAGGGTTGGGGAGATTTTAAGGTCAAAATTTGAACATTATTCTTAAGCAGAAACTTACTTTTGTACTAAGATTATACAAAAAGAATTCCCTGTCTTATTCCTCTTAACCACAGCCCAGCTCTAGCTCAGGCCTTTAAAGTCCGGCATACTTTCAGCACTTCAGTATAGCTATCCAGTGCTTGCATCCCATCAGCAGTGCCATTCCTTGCATCATGTCACCCCTTCCAGCAGCAGACCAACAGCTGGTCCCCCAAACTCCAGCTGCTTGGGGACGTGGGAGCCTTCGTAAGGGGCAGGTCATAGTGGCAAGTGGCCCTCTGCAGCCCTCCTGTTTTTCTGACAAGAAGGCTCTGTGAGATCTTCCCTGTATTTTTAGCTGCGTGCTCAGACCTGCCAAGGTTATAAATAGCTGGGGTGGGGGCTGGGGGCGCGGGAGGATGGCAGCGCTCGCCTACCTTCCTGCATCTGTACACGCTGTACCGGATACCCAAAGCTCATTCAATTGGCCTCCTCTACAAAGTCCAGATGTCAAGTCAGGCTTGCTGGCTTACAGCTCGGCACCCTTCCCCCTTCTTCCTCTCCTCCAGCCAGGTGACTGCTGAAGAGGCCCCAGCAGTGCCTGAATACATCCAGCTGGGCAGAGCACAAGGTAAAGTTAATTTCTGTTATCCTTCAGCTAGGAAGGAACAGCTTCAAGTTTCTTTTTCAAGTTTTCCATTAGCAGCAAGTTCTGCAGGGCCAGCCTTCTGCAGTCCCCATCAGGGTCTTTCTCCATCACATCTGCAAAAGAAGCAGCCACTGTTAATTAGAGAATGGGAAAAAGTGCCCTGAACACTTCTCACTGTTTTACTGACAATCACAGAACTAAACAACAGCGTTTGCACCAACGGCTGGGCTGGACATCAGCACTTGCAGAAACTGCATTAGGCTAGAAGGCAGAGATGCACAAACTTCATCATGTAAAGCAGCATGAGTTCAGCCAAGCCCTGACTGCCACATGGGGTAGTACTCCAGTCTTGTAGGAGGAAACAAATAGTCAGTTGGTCTGAAACACTATAGAAACTGTCTGACCTTGGATCCCATGGGATAATCTCTGTGCCAGAATTTGTACTTGTCACCTTGAGCTACACAAAAGATTTGTGTAGCTGACCTACAAGTGTGAATGAAGTCTGCAGTTAGAAATCCACTTTCTCCAAAGTCTAAAGTCTCCACTCTGCCATTCTTGCAATCTAAAATGGTCAGTGCTCCTTCCTGGATTTGGGGTCATTATGCCATTCTAATGGGGAAAGAAGGAGACAGGCCCCAAGGTTCAGCATATTCTCCACTCTGAGACCAGTCTTCTGATAAACGAGTTCCACACTTCCCACAGCACATAAGGGCAGCATGAGGCTGTTCCCAGCAGCTGTTATTCCAGGGGCCCTTAATGGGCCTGCAAAGTAACCACCAGGATGCATGCAGGATGTCTGAGCAGGGGAGCCTGGAATAGCAGGGAGCCTGTGTGAGGATATCCTGTACGCACAAGCAGTGTGCTGGGAGCCTGGCACTGTCAGCCCAAACACATGACTCATGTCACTGGAGCAGGGCTATTTATAATGCAGGGAGAGCTGCACCCTGGTGCTTCCATACTCCCTCTGCAGAAGGCAAAAAGGGAGGTTACAAGGCAGACTGGAACAAGCTCAAAAACTCAAGAGTGCTGTTGATGCTGTTTCTGTTCCATGAGCATGGACCTAGTAGCACTGGCACTGCATGGGAGGCACAAGGCACCAGAGTGTCCTGTTGGTCCGGACATAAACCACACTTACCTATAACATAGCTGCACAGCACTTGCAAGGGGTGGGGAATTCCCTCAAAGGCAGCTGCTGAGGAATCAAAGCGATCATTTCCTAGAAGCATTTGGAAGCGTATTCCCTCTCTCCCCCGGGAAGGATCAGGCTGCTCAACAGCAAGCCCTGGCAACTAAGGGCAACGATGGACAAGTCCAAAGCAGATTCTCGCCTCTCTCCATAGCTGATACGTCCCAAAGCATCCAATAAGCAGACAGGTTGAAGGGCCAACAGTCAGTCATAGGACACACTACAGAGGTTTGCAGAGGTCCTGATGTAACAACAAACTGAAAGAGGTCTGTGGATTTCTACTAAGCACTTCATGTATAACATTTCCACTGTTCATCACTGTGCTTTGGCTGTGGCAGGAGAAACACAGATGCTTTAAGCTGAAACCCAGAGTGGCTAAAAGGCATAGTAGTCAAGGCTTCCATGCAGGACATTGTCATTCCCAGCTACAGCACAGCTAACACCTCTTGCAAATCTCGTCTGGAAGAGTCATGAAGCAACAGCCAAGTCCATCAGCTCAGACCTGTGATTCAGTCACAGAAGCAGGTCTCCAGTACCAGACTTGACCTGTCGGAGCAGCAGGGAGGGTGCAGTACCTCCCTGTGCAACTGTTTCCCCAACAGCCTTACAATAAATAGCTAAAGCACAGCCCAATAAGCTGGTGTGTTTCATGAAGCAGCTCTAGAAGCCCTTTAAATTGCACCTGATCATATGTGAAGCTGAATTCTTTAAGGCTTCTGAATGACTCCTACAGCAGTTTTCCTTTCTCTGATATACCCACAAGTTATCTTACCCTGCTCTCATTCCCACCAGGAATAACCATGCAGCTTTCATGCAAAAGCACTAGATGAAAAGACAGGGCTATCACACTACCTAAAGGCATGAGAAGATGCTACTATCTTGGTCATCCTCCTCCCCAAAATAACTCAACTGAAAACAGATTATGCAGACCCTCATGCTGGAAATACATTCCTGAAAGGCTTCACTTGGTAACAGCAGTGTTAAATGCAGAGACAAGCAGATTCCTGAGAGCACATCATGTCATGGGAAAAGTGAAGTTTTCGGCCCCACATGGCAGCTCCCTTCCTTTCAAAGGGCACAGAGCACCCCAACCTGCCAGGATCAGAGGCCAGCTGGGTCAGCGTTGCTTCCTGCTTGCTCCCTGTGGGAAGCGACTCACTGAGAGTGAAAATGGTGATGGAAAACAGACCAGGGAATCACAAGAATCACCCTCGGAACACAGTGAAGGCTTCAGCATTAGTTCTTTTCCCTCCAGCTCACTGCAGTGCCCAAGCACTGATCTGTGCAGTCCAGCCTGCCAGAACCCACAGACACAGCTTGTATTGACGTAAGGTGTGCTGGGTACAGCATTCGAAGTAATTTATTGTCTTTTGTAGCTTTTTCTTTCCATTGACAATAGGAAACTAGAGACTAGGCCATGCTCCTCTTCCTTCTGTTTTTAGCTCTAACAGCCACCTCATGAGTGTATGGTATGAACGGGCTGTACAAGCTTCGTGTGTTACTGCTGGCCAAAGTCACTGCCTGGGTGTAACAGGCAATGTGACAATACTTCCCGCAGCTTCATGGAGTGGTTGGCTGCTCAGACAGAGACACGGGGCACAGACTATCTTTGGGTGGCTTGTGAGGACAGTCACAGTTTGTAATGCCATACCCAGCTCTTGGCTTATGCCCCAGGTACCCCAGTGCTGCATGCCTACAGCACACATGGTGCTCTACTTAGTGATCATGCAGATCTCTGGTGCACAATGCCAGGACATCACTGCTGCCATCACAATTAAAGAGATGCTGCACAAAGACCGCACCACTAACCAGAAAAGCACTGATGCACCCCACCATGCCTTACCTCCCAGCCAGGACTGAGTCTCCAACAGCTCCTCTGTCATGTCTGCCAGAATCTGTTCCATTGGGACACTGAGGAGCAGGGAGGAGATACAGGACAAAAGGCCCTGGCGCACGTACCTGTGGAGAAGGACTGCACTGGTTAAGAGCCTGCAGCTTTATGCTCTGCATTGATTTCCTCACCTCAGGGGCTCTCCAGTTTCAAATGGCATGATGGCTTTTGCCATATTCCTGCTGCTTAGGGGTGTAATCTTGCAGTGTGCCCCACATACAGAGCCCCTGCCAAGCTGTGCACAGGAGTCTAGCACAATTGAGAGTCCTGGATATATCTGAGAGCAAAACAGAAATTGGATGTTTACAGACTTTTGGCTACATGTCTTAATTCCTTTCCAGGACTGAATGCTGGAATTTAATCTGAAGTTTTCTGAGCTTCCTGAGTAAACACAGATGAAACTAGCACATGGACAGGTGGTCAGGAAATTTGTTAACCTTTCTACAGGTAATGGCTGTACTGCCACACTAGAAGATACCAGCCAAGTTCACATGTTGAGCTGGCATTAAACTCAGTCATAAGAACACACAGCTGGAGGAGAGCACGAAGTAAATGCATTAAGTCACTGACACTCTGAGCCAGATGCTCATCTTGGACAAAGACAAACCATGACTGTAGGCTGGCTCACAGCTGTTCTTTAAAAATGAGAGCATACAACTACAGTAACTCACGAATCTGTGTGGAAACGCAGCGCCCAAACAAACTCCAGCAGTGCCTTTCCCATTGCTGTCACTGCCTGCAAAA
Source organism: Oxylabes madagascariensis (assembly GCA_013400675.1). NCBI lineage: Eukaryota > Metazoa > Chordata > Aves > Passeriformes > Timaliidae > Oxylabes > Oxylabes madagascariensis. Next base: position 6,618 of record VYZR01026083.1, read on the forward strand.
GAGGATTGTGACAGCACCACTGAACACCATCCACACTGCCATGAGGAGCTGGGCCTCAAGCCATACTGCTCACCGAATCACAGTATGTCCTGAGCTGGAAGTGACCTACGAGGGTCACAAATCCAACTCTTGCCCTGCACAGGACACCCCAACAATCCCACCATGTGCCTGGGAGTGTTGTCCAAATGCTTGAACAAAGGTTTTGTTAAGATCAGTGCTACAACTGAATTTACTTTACAGATGGGGAAACTCTGGCGGTAAAGTGAAATAATGAGCCCAACCCCCACCAAGAAGTTGACAAGAAAGAAAAGACAGTGCAGGGGTTGCTTGAATTCCATGTCTCTTTTCTAACCAGTTCTCCCCAGCCCATTTCACAACTTCTCAGCTCACTCAACTCCAACTTGCTGCCAGTCTCAGTGCAGCAGGCTCTGAAGCACACAGCTGCTCCAGAAGGCAGCTCAAGTTCCCAGGCTGGAAGTCACCCCTGCTCTCTGCCCCTCCTTACCACAGTGTTGACAGCCAAGTACATCAGGATTGCTAAAGTGTGGACCAGTCTTCCAAGGACTAAGTGATCTTCCCCCAGAAGATCAAATGTTGTTAAAGGCCTGCAAGTGCAAGACACAGAGTTGTGTGGCAGTGAGAAGGCTAACCAGTACCTCTTTCGAACAGCCAGGAGGTTATGCAGGGGGAATTGTCCCCAAAAGCCTGAATCCCTGTAACAAGTCATTATACAGGCACTAATCAGGTTAACAGAGATCAGAGCTTTTGCTCTCATGTTTTCTCCCAGACCAGTATCTCCCAAAGCACTATCCTCTACTCATGTATCACACGTTCTACCAACAGTCTTTACTTGGAAAGACCTACAGGCAAAAGCTTCCCCCAGTGCCATACCATTACAACTGGTATTACAATAATCTTTATTATCATGGAACTGATTCCTCAGCCTTCCTTAGGTTCACAAAGACTTAAGGGACTGACAAGAAACTGTGTCCTGTGTCCTATACTGGGGCCTCAAAGATCAGTGCAGGTGATAGGCCCAACCTGAGACAGTTAACTTTGGTTCAAGATTGCAGTCTGAGCTCTGTGATTTGCATGAACCTCCCACAGTAGAGGCTCAGCCAAGACAACTGGTATGGTACTGCCAAAATTACTTGCCTGTATACCTGCTGATGGATCTTCACTTCTGCAGGGTCCTACATATTCCTGCCACACAAGACTTCAAAGGGTAAATCCAAGAGACCACAACCCTCTCCTCCCCAAGCTTTGTGAAGGACCCAAGTGGCAGTGTGGTGTCACTGGGCTCATGCACAGCTCCTGGGCTGTGCAGCCTGCTGCTCTGAGGCAAGCAGGACAAGCAGAAAGGTTCACTCTGGCAGTTGCCATGCCCACATCCTAAGGTGTTAACACTCACCTGTCAAAATGCTGAATCAATGGGAAAAAGAAATACCCAGCAACACAATTGAACTCGTTTGGGCGGGAAGCCAGTTCCACACGAGGCTGACCCTGTCCAAAAGAAAAATGAAATCTAGGCACAAGATACAGCACCCACCTCTTCCACTTCACTGGACACTGTCAAGACTACAGATTTCTTGCAGCCAGCCCACTGTCAACCACTGCTTGTACACCTACGGCTACCAGTTTCCCGACTGGATTGCCCACTTCCCACTTCGGATCTGCTCCGCATCTAAACATTTCAATACAATATGCCTCAGTTAGATATAAGGAACAAGAACATGCAAGGGATAAAGGAGTTTTGGAAGGCAAACTCTCCAGGCTGAACCACAGAGGAATTCTGGAAACTAGGAAACTGGCATCAATTTATCTCCCTGGAAAACAGGAAGGCTGAGGCAGCTAGTCTGATGGAGGCCCTGGGATCTGTGAGGGTGCAGTCACAGCTCCTTGCAGTGGCCACACAGGCTCAGAACAAGGACAGTTATCCCTCAAAGCCAGGTGAGGAATTTCAGGTTTATCTTCTTCTCCCTGCTGGGAGAGTTGGTACTCTGCACCAAAAAACTCAGACTCCGTAACTTCAAATATATATTTATCTGACTTTCCTTCGGATTGGGTCCACTTTCACAGGTATTTTGCTCTTTCCAGACAGAACTTACAGCAATTCCAAGTGTCCCCATTTTTGGTGGATTTAACATTAGTTTGCTTCTGGTCTCACCATATCAAATCTCCGAGTCTTGCTTTTGATCCTCTCATCAACAATTCTTCTCCAGTCCTTGGAACTGTCACTTCCCGGAAGGAGCTGGATACAAGGCTTTTGGGCACCAGAATGCTTGATCTTCCCATGGAATTTGGGACAGGACAGTTCCTGAGCTGCCAAAACCAATACCTAGATAAAACAGAGAGAGATTCTGTTAAAAATGGGCAATCCGTTGGGAATAACAGTGTCACCTGCATCCAAATTGACAGGAGCAACAAGGCAAAAAGGCACAACAGTTTTAGAGTGAAGAACAGCAGGAAATTGACCTCCAACAGCCACCTGGCTCTGAGGTACTGACCAAGCACTTGGTCACTCAGCTCTGAAACAGAGCAGTGGCTCCCTCTTCAGACACAAGTGTGGAAGGAGTCATAGACAGATCGCTGTCCTTCAGAAAGGGAAAATAAAAGAGATTGATGATGTGAAAGTAAACAGTGGCTTCTCCCAGGCAAATGCCCAACACACGCTCTGCATTCTGTGGGGAGGGATCCCTGTGTGATGGAGTGTAGCAGGGTTAGAAACAAGAGGGGAATGCCAGACACAAATAGTAATGTAAGAGATTCCCATGTCTCTGCCTTCTCCCATGAGGAACAAAAGGTAATCCCATTACACCTCAGCATTGGTGCAACAAACAGAAGGAAAGTGGGAAGTGAGAACACTCACATCAAGGATGTCCATGCGCTGACGGAGACTGTAGTTCAGAGAGTAGAACTGGGAGGTCAAGTACTTTGCAACCTGTGCAGAAAAATCAGGGTACAATGAACACAGACTCAGACTAAAAACAGCCTTCCCATTAACTCTAAAAGCATTGAATTTCACAGGTTGTGCTTCCTGTTAGGTAACAGCAAGCCTCCAAGAGAAGGGAAGAAATATGCAGTGTAAATGGGAAATTCAGACACTTCCACTTTTAGATTCTCCCAGAAGAATTAAATCACAGATGAGACTCCATCATTCTTCCCTCCCTCTTATGCAGAGGTACCCAAACAACTACCATAGCAGCTATGAGACCTCACTGTGGCCTTCCAGAACTCAAAGAGTATTACAGGAAAGACAGAGGGAAGCTTTTTACTAGGGCCTGCCTAGCATGAAGGATAAAGGTGTTAAACTGGCAGAGGATAGATCTAGATTGGATATTAGTAAGAAATTCTACCCTATGAGGGTGGGGAGGCCCTGGCACAGGTTACCCAGAGAAGCTGCAGCTGCCACTGCTTCCAGGGTATCCCTGGAAGCGTCCAAGGCCAGGATGGACAGGGCTTGGAGCAACCTGGCATAGTGGCAGGTGTTCCTGCCCATGGCAGAGGGTTGGAATGAGATGGGCTTTAAAGATCCCTTCCTACCCAAACTAGCCTGTGATTCCCTGATGACAGTCACCAGTCAGGTCTTTCTCAGTAGAAGCCCGTTGTGCCTCAGCTTCCCTCTATGTGAAACCCTGCAGTACAACAAATCCTTATCTGATCTGCCTTGTCAGGTACACTCAAACCAACAGCCTCCAAATAGTTCCTCCAGTCTGACAGGGTTTTCTTTTTCCTATTGGTTCAGTCATTCCTTGCAGATTCTTCAGTAGCATAAATGTTGTTGAACTACCTGTTCTACCACACCGATAGCTCCCTCTATCAAATGAGGAAGAGACTTCAGCTGCTTCAATTTTTGCCTGTGCCTCAAATGGGGAAAGAAAAAGAGTAGGAGGAACTCACAGGTATTGGGTCTGTGGTTAAAACAGCTACTTGAGCTCTTTGACGGAGCTCCACAAAGCCTTCAATGCAGGTCTTCTCCTCCAGATGCAATAATATTTTTGCCAGCTCCACACTAACCTGATCAAAATATGAAAAAAGGAATCAAAACTCTGATGGTGTTTGGGTTTTTTCCTCATAGGAATTATGGACAACTTCTAATGTTTAAACAAAGACAAGGAGGTATTCTGTTAAGGATAAGGAGGCAATATGTCCATTCCTTAGGAGAGAGAGAAAACACATTAAGCCAAATGCCATCAGATTTATTTCTCAAAACTCTGAACCCTCCATCTGCCAATTCTCTGTCCACATTTCACTTGGGCTTTCTGGAGAAGTGGTAGCATCGTGACATAGAATGAATTGTTACTTTAACAGATGGGTTAAAGGGTACACTAGCACAGCCCTTCTCTTTCTCAGCTGGTGTCTCTCACACTTTCAAGTGTTCTCTAGGAGGTAGTGGCGAGCACTCTTTGCATAGTGACCTTGTCCCAGGTTCCTCTCCCCTGAGCTTTTCATCTTGACCAGTACAATTCAACTACTCCTCCCACAAGACATCATGCTTGTACAAGCAAATAGGGAAAGTTCATTTGATTTTGCCCCCGTTTTCGTTGGGGAATAACAATTAAATTGAATTTCAATTCAAAATTCAAAATGGCTGCTCTGTAATCTGCATTTCTAGTGTTTTTGCAGCAGCGCACAAAGCATGGAGCTTCCTCACACTGGCAAGCACTACTTGTAGGATGTTTCATTTTGAGCACTAGAGCTGCGAGATGGCAGGGTGCTGAAACACTTTTGCTGCTTCTCTGTTCCACTGTGCTCTATAGCCTCACCTTCAAGGCAACTATTTCCTTCTGCTTCCAAGTTGAAAGCTTTTGAATGTGTACCTTTAACCCAGCTACATATTAGCCTGGCCTTCTGCTCCACTGGCATTTTTAGTCTCCTCATGATAGCAAAGTGATAGGCCCTCTAACACTACAGCCCTCTTGTAACCTAGATCATAATACTTCACCTCTCTTGTTGCTGCTGGATTCTTCCGAACCAAGCTCTCAAGGGCCTTGACTGTAGCTTCCCATTTGTCCACATCTTCAGATCTTGATCCACTCAGAACTGAAATCAAAGGACAAATAAAAATTATTAACAGAATGACTGTGTTTGGCTATATACCCAAAATTCCTTCTGCCAATCATTTGTCTTGGTACAGACACTCAGCATGATCAGCATTAGAAACTAAACTGAAATTACTCAAAAATTCTTCTTCAAATTAGATCACAAAAAACAAACCTACACAGAGTTCACTCTCCCTATCTCAGTAAGAAATAGATAAAGACTCAGCCCAAAATCTCCTACCTTCGATACAGTCTCGGATATACACAGGAGCCTTAATTTTTAGCTCTTTATCCTCAGACATGTCATAAGGGATGAGGTCATCATCACTAAAAGAAATAAAGGCAGGGGTTATTTTATGGGGTGCAGATGTTCTTGCTTTCCCCAGATAGCCACACAAAGAGAAAGAACCAGTGCATACACTGTCCTATAACCACATCACTCCTGTATCACCCAGCAGCACTGCTGAAGCCTGGCCTGAGAGGGATCCTTGGGAGTTCTAGGGAAAAAGCAGTTCTGTGAACAGATCTGGAACTAGATCTCCTGGTCAAGTACAAGAAGGAGTTAGCTGACCAAGAGACTAGAAACTGACTCTTGAGATTTCATTGCAGATTTTTATATATATATATATATACATACATATGTAATATA